>WBNQ01009860.1:11940-34336 GCA_013401375.1 Spizella passerina
TGTGCTTCTCAGGAACTTCAGTGGCCGATTTAAACCAGCCTTGCAGAGGTCTCAGAAGCACTGAGTGGTTATAGCAGAACTTCCTGGGGGCTGGAGGAGCTGGTGGAGCCTTTTCCTCAAGGGGCCAGTGTGGGAGATGTGGAGCACTCTCTGGCCTCCCCTGCACCTGGAAGGCAGCATCCATCCAGCTGAGGAGCACAACTTTAACTCTGCAACAGAGCAAACAAATGCTCACTCCTGTTCACATCATGAGAAGAGAAGTTCAGGGAGGGGAGGGGAGCTGAGGGTACAGAGCATGTGGTGTGTAGGGAAAATGAGAGAGAGCTGAAAGTATTGTGGAGGTGTGTGTGGGAACCCAAGCTTCATTACTTCTGCTGTCACTAAACAACTTTTTTCCTTCAGCTCATTAATGATACATTGCATTTTGCAGTATTTTACTGGCTATAAACATCTATTTTCTGAATGTTTTGAGGCTGCTGAAAAGATGCTCTCAGGTTTATGGTTTATAATATTCATAATTTAAAAATTACTAGCTGGCTAGTTAATGGCATTGGTAGAATATCGGTATCAGAAAAAAAATATCATTTTAAAGGCTTGCTAGGTGTAAAAGCCAAATTTATCTTTGAGTATGCTCGTGCTGATCAGAGGATGCCTGTAGAAAGACTGGCTTACAGATGCAGTAATTGTCTTGGTATCTTTTCAATGTGACAAAGTCCTCAGCCATGTATGTATTATCATTCCTGTGCAATTCCCACAGTTTCATGTACATAGTTCAGAAGCTCACTTCAACAGGATAGGGTTTCCTTGAAAATCTTTGTGACCAAAACATGTTTGGCCTTTAAAATTTTATCTTATTGAAAGCCTAACAATTAGTGGTAGACAAAAAGACCTTGAAGGTCCCTTCTCACATAAAATATTTTATGATTCTATTATTTTGCCTATTTGTTTAAGCAACATTAAGTGATTGATATTTATTTGAAAGGTTCTGGTTGGTTTTCTTGGTGTCACATTTGCATATACTTTACTGTTCTTGTAAAATGAAAAAGTCATTTCTATGAGCTAACAAGGAAACACGTATTTTCAAACTCCAGTATTATTTGAAAGAGTCTTCTCTTCAATGTTTTCTCTCTAGAAACTTTTAAATTAATGCATAGAGGGAGGCATTGGAAAAAGTAATTTTGGAAGTTTTAAAATACTGTTTTTCATCTCTATTTCCAGTTTGTCTTGGAAACAGGGTCACTTTGGTGTGTAAGAAATAGGGTAATGCTTGATTTCATAATAGTTGGAGTAGCTGATGGCATGGTGGATTGCTGGAAAAAGTCCTTTCAAACTAAGCACTTAGATAACTTCCTGCAAAATTCAGAGTGAATCAGTGAGTTCCTAGGACATCATGATATTTTCTGGCTGAATGTTTTCTGTCATGAAAATGTGATCAGGTTCTATCACTTTGATTTCACATGATCTCCCAGCTTCACTAGGACTTATGTAGACATAAACAAAGCAACCAGCCTTGTAATGGCAAGAGTATTTTATTTTAGGAGAAGTTTAAGGTGTCAGAACTGAACTACTTGAGAACATAATTTCCTTCTTAAATTTTGAAAACAACTTTCTGCATTGATGCTGGTTCAGTGTAAATCCATTATTCTGTTCATATCAAGGACAACACAATATACAATTTAGGTTTATGAATTTAGGAGAGGAGAAATTCTTGCATCTTGGAATTCAAAATACTGTCTTTTTATAGATTGCCACCATATTAAGATCAACAATTATGGATTTGATTAGAATTCTTTTATTATTGACTTTTTCCCCACATGTTAAATCAAATGTCTAGCAAATATTTTGTACTTAGGAGGAGTTTCTCAGTGACTTCAGAAATCCTCATTCAATGCACCTTAGTATCATAGATTTGAAGCTATAAAAGGTACTAGGGGATGACTTCTGGAACACAGGAACAGGTTCACCTTTAATATTCTAGTCAGGGTGTAGAAAATGGCTGAATGCCTTTCTTGGAGAATGAGAGTCCTGCAGTGTCAGACAGAGAAGGAGAGCCCCACAGAAATGCAGTCTGAGATTTGCTCTTTGCAAAGCCTTCAGTGCTGTCAGCATGGGGGAACCAGGCTGTTCAGAGCATTCTTTTACCAACACCGATCAGGAATTGTGGCAAGAGGGAGGAGAAGAAAGTGTGCAATACAGAAGAATGCAATTGAAAAATTACATTTTTACATCTTACAGTTACATCTAGATTCTAACTGAGGAAAAAAAATGTCATTTCAATGTAGAAATGGAAAGACCTTTGCACCTTCTTACTCTCTGCCAAGTATTCACCTCCTTACTCTCTGCTAACAAGATCCTGTTAATTTGAGTGGACAAGGAAGATTGACTGAAAGTACCTTACCTTCATGATGCATCTCATCAGGGCAGTTCTGATCATGTTGTTGTAACACATTGCACTAATTCTCTGTGAGCAGCAACTTACTGCACTTATTTAATCCCTGGCACTGCAACCTGCTGTCTCTGCTTAGCTGACACGCTGGTTCCTCCGGCCGTGTTTTCACTGCAGCGCTGCGAGTTCCTGGCCAGGGTTACACATCTGGCTTCCTGCTCATTAAACTGAAATACATTTCTGTTGTGCCAGGGTGACATCCAGCCTCATAGGTGAGAGAGCCATTACAGCAGCACATATGCTGCCTAAATTCCACTTAATTCCTATTTTGAGCTCTCAAGTGGGTCCCAAGAGATAAATAGTCCTTTCTGCAGAGACAAGTTTTCCAGCTTTCACATTTCACCAGAACTTATTTCAGTGGAGTTTATTAAATTGCACAAGATAGTCCATCAAAAATTAAATGTAATTAATCCAGATTTTAAGAGTGCAAAACATCAAAAATATTAGCGTTTTCAAAAACAGTGAAAAATTAGAAATGAGAACTGAGATTTGAAGAAGCAATGAGGCCAAAGAAACCACAACATTTGGTGATAGTTGATAATTTAAATTGAATTGTGGGGTGATGGCTTGTGCTAAAAATGCATAAACAAAGGCAGAGTGAGCCAAAATTACTCCTGTGGCCTGCTGTTGTGGTTCTCCTGGTTAGATGCATTTTATTTTCTGAAATGGGAACAGAAGTTGGAGGTATCGATAGCAAAAATTTTACAACAATTGTAAATGTGATTTGAGATATGGCTGGACATTTTGAAAGCCAAAACCATTTTAAAGGCACAGGGGCTCACACATCTCCTCCAAGAACTATCAGTCACTAAGTTAATGTCCTGAGTATGGAACAGCAGCAATTGTCCCAGAGGACAACTGTGTAAGTGGACCACAGTTTTCAGGATGGGGATGTGGCCAGAGGGTAACATTCCAGCCAGTCTGGGCTGCACAGCTATGAGCCAAAGTTATTCCTCAGTCTTCAGCTCTGGACAATCAGCATCTGGCCATGATGGAGCTGCCCTTGGCACTTGAAACATTTCAGTGCCCCCAGAGGCAGACGAGTGCTGAGTGTGAGAGGTGAAAGCTTTTCACTAAGATTAAAAGCCCCTGTTTATTTAATGCTGCATTAATGAATGGGTAACACAATAAAGTAGCAGCCTTTCAGTGGAAAGATGTATTTTTTAAGGAAAAATAGCAAGCACAAGCTGTTGCTACAGCATTGTGGAAGTTTTATATATTCTACTTCAGGATATAAATGTTCTCTCTGAAGGTTGTTTCTTTTACTCAAATTCTTGTGCCCAAAAGTATATTAATCTCTCTTTTTGCAATTAATACATATAGGAAAGCAAACATTATCTCCTATTTAATACTGAGGTATTAGTTTTTAAAAATATCATTGTTGAATTAATTTTTTCTTCCAACTCCTTAAAGCTATGACAGAATTCACTGTTGTTTCAGAAGTGTTTGGCTGCACATTCAGCTGTAGGTGACTTCTGTGACCATCCTAGACCAGCAACAACATGCTGAATTGTTCAACGTGCTGAATTGTTCTTTCTGCATCTCTCCCTGTTCTCTGTGTTTCACTGCAACAAGGCTTTAAGAAGACAATGTTCCACATGACTCTACATCACATGTAAAAAATAAAAATAAAAATCTTGCCCACGCATGGGAACAATCACCTATGGGCAGATTTTGCAACTTTATAGCATTTATAGCACCTCTCCAATGTCTCAGTGATGCAGAGGATTTATAATACAACAGGTGTTTTTATCATGTATCTGCAACACAAATATTTTCAAACATGCTGTGTTTCTGACACTCATTGCGAGTTGGGTTTGAAGTTTTAACATCTGACTGCAGGGAGATCAGGAGTTTGTTATTTCTGTGACACTGTGAGAACATACTCACGTTATCTTTCCGTGCAGCAGGAGATAGCATGTGCCCCTAATGTATGTATGTTTGCAAGTTGAGAAGTTAAGTCTGCTGTTAATGTTATCGCTGCTGTATCCCAAAATAGAAAAGTGCAGGCAGATTGGATTGTGTTAGAGAATGGTAACCATAATAACCAATAACAATCTGCAAATGATAAGCAGTTTTAATGTTTAAAACTGAAATTTATATAGCGTTCCTGTACTTCCATGGGCATACTTTCAGATTTTATTATTCATTCACTTGAAGCTTGGTTTTGAGATTTAAGATGTGACATTAAACTTAAGGAAGTGTTTTCATTATTGCATCTTGAATTAGTTGACACTGGTTTATTATATACCTAAACTAAATCTCACAGAATAAAATTTTACTTAACAACCCTCTTTCAGATGTACACCATCTGTAAGGGAGAATTACAAGCATCCTACATGATGCATGGAATTTTATGGAAGGAGATGGATTTTTTTATTTTGTGGTTGGATGTAAAATGGATACATTCAGGAAAGAAATACCAAGTCTTCTGGAAGTTAATGCAGTGTACCTTGATAATTTGGAATCTGCACCATGTTCAGGGATGCTGCCCATCACTTCAGCTGATATGAAAATGAAACAAACAAACCCCTTTTAACTTGCCCCAAACTATGCTATTTCTTTTGAGGGATGCTTTTAAAAGAAAGGAAGGTATCATTCAAGAGAAGAAAGTGGTCTAAATTGTGTCCTGGCCCTGCCAACCCCCTCCTTGCCTACCCCCAGCACAAAAATAGGGATGTTTAAGCACAAGTCTGGGAAACTCCAACTGCATTACTTAACCTGTCATGAAACTGTCTGAGCAATGTGGTGCTATGAGCAAGCTTTTACCTCTTCTGGGTTAGCAGGCTCTCAGTCTTCCTTGCTGAGGCAGTCCTATCATTTTTATAAAACATTTGAATGTTTCTTAGAGTGTCAAGTCCTGTTTTGGCTGTTCTTAACTGCTGAGACCCTGCAGTTACCATCACACGGAGAGTTACTGTGGCAATGAGAAGAGCTGGAAAAGACCCATTCTTCTAAATGTGCTGATGTCCAGAGGAACAAGGCAGCCTTCAGATCCATGCTGTAGCTCTTTCAGGGCAGTAACACTCCTGAAAATTTGAGTTTATGCTGCTGGAAGGGTGTTGCCCACAGTTAGAATGACCCCTATGGGAGAAAATCAATGGGAGAGCTAAAATTCATAGGAAAAAACTAAAAAATTAGTTACTAATAATAATTTTCACATACAAATTACCTTGTTAAGAAATTATTCAGTGCTGGTGTGAGATGGGACAGAATGGGATAGTTTGGATGCAGGGTAATTAAAGTGCAATAGCTCTTGCTCTTTCATGCCATATGTGAGAGGGAACTGCTTATTCAGAGTTTTTTGGCCAAAAGTTTCCTTAACAATTCTTGCTGCTAGCTGTGTAAAGGTGTTACAAGCTGTTGACATTCTTCACTGGGATTTGAATTTGAATCTGAATTAGCTAAGAGAGAGTCAATTGCTTTCCATAGAGTTTCAAAAAACCAAAATGTTGTTGCTGTTGGATACAAGCTGAAAGATTCTTGTTTATCAAGAAAGGTCTGTTTAGTCTATTAACCTTGACAACCATGTCAGCATTTTTTTCTGTTTGTTTTCCCAAAGGCACTGTGTTGAAGTACTATGATATACAAAGCTATTTATAGTGTAGACAGTTCATAGCTATGCTTAAAAGACATGGGTCAGGGTTTAAATACCAGAGTTAAATGCTATTCTCTTTGACAATCTGAAAAGTCATTATGCGTAATCCCTGAAAATTAAAATGGAGAGATGGAATCCCTAAAATATCAATGTGAATCAGAGAATTTTTAATTTCACAGAGTGCTTGAGGTAAAAAGGAGCCTCTGGAGCTATTCCAGTTACCTGCTCAGAGCACGACCACCTAAAGCTGGTAACCCCAGACCATGTTCAGATGGCTTTTGACTATCTCTAAGGATTGAGACTCCAAAACCTCCCTGGGTAAGCTGTGCCAGTGCTCTCTCTGCCCCTCAGTAAAATGAAAAAAAAATAATTAACAAAATTTTTCTCTGTGTCCAAATGTATTTTCGTACATTTCAATCAATACTCATTTCTTTTTGCCTTTTCATTAAGAGTCACTGAGTAGAGTCTGGCTCTGTCTTTAATCCCCTTCCACCAGATACTATACACCTTAATAGATTTTTATGCAAGGAACAAACTGATTGGAAGCAATCAGGAACTCCACACATACTGACACACCTGTGTTTGTACCTGTTTGCCTCTGTTAACACATTATTTTTATTGGTATTGCTGTGTTGGCTTCCACAGGTGAGCAAGAGCTACTTCACAAGTGCTTATATACATTGAATAAGGGATTTACTTTATCCTTGTGATTTACTTCATCGTTTCAGACTGTAGTCTTGACTCTCACAGTCACAGTATTTTATTTTTCTTTAGTCTGAATGCTGGTTCTTAAGGTCCAGTCTTCATCTAGTCATGTTGGTGTAGCTCTCTGTCACACATCTGCAAGAACGCGTCCTGCTGGAAAGTGCCAGTTGGGGAGAGGCGCAATTCCACCCTTAGCTTTGTTTCCACCTACCATTTTTTAGACATATTTCTGTGCTTTGGACACTTTCTGCCTTCATCCCAGTTCCATTCTCTCCCAAAACAGAGTAGCAATTTTGTCTCTTGCTGAAGTCTCCAACTTACAGGTTTTCCAATAGCCTGCATTTGCTTGATCAGCTGGTTCTGCCCAGGCATCCCATCTCAGCTTTTCTGCCCTACTCCACACCATTCCACTCCTGGTTACCTCCTAGCTTTAGGCTGCTCAGGTATCCAGCTGTCTCTATGAAGGCCTTTTTCAATAGGATTATTGTGCTCCCTGCCTACCATGAACATTTTTCTTGCATAACCTTAATGCCTGGCTTCTCTGCTCTCCTCCCTGTGGGTCACACTGCTGCCATCCATCCTTGTTTTGCACTCTGGTTTTCTGCTTTTCCCATCCCACCACCTCTTCAGCCCCATTGTTCACAGATTCCTTTTTCAAAACTCTCTCTCCCTCTCCATGCTTCCCTCACACTCCTCCATCTCCTCCACTTCTCTGCTTGCTCTTTCTGTGTGGATCATGGCATTCTGCCTGTGAGGCTCAGCCCTGGTGAGACGCTGCCCACCCTCTGCTGGCCAGTCCCTTGCTCAGTCAGCTACTGGGGAACCATGTGCAGCAAAAACCCTGTGCTGTCACTTAGCTGGGAGAGGAGCACAGGTCATCCAGAAGTGCTTTGCTAAGTTTAAACACACTCAATGGGGGTAGCATTTTTGCAGACTTTTAATTCTTGAACCATAAAAGCTATATGCAAATTTGCTTTGTGGAGCCCTGAGACAGACTTTGGTACCTGTCATGATGTTTCAATTCAAGAGAGCAATGAGCAATTCAGCTTATTTACTGTCCAAGATGCCAGACTCTGGCTACTTGTGCTGTCTGTAGTGAGAATTACTTGTGACATGAAAGTCACTTATGGTGACAGCCTGAATAATGCCCTAAGTCTCTGTTGAGTGTATGCAAACTGCAGTCCTCCCTGATTTCGTATTCACTGCCAAAGTACAGGAGCTGATGAAATTATTTTTAAAAATTATCATAATTTTTAATACATACAGAGCAATATGTTTTACTTTTTTTGATGTTAGGAGTACTTGTAACATTCCTGCTGATTTTCTTTTTCTCCAAATTAGTTGTGAGAGCCATATCCAAAAGGCAGCAATCAAGCCACAGCACCCAAATTTCAATTGCTTAGAAGAGCTGTATCAGACAAGCAAAGTAATGTGTGATGACACTGGCTTTGCCAGTATTGACAGGTGTGGTTTCACACTAAAAACACTGTGTGGGAAAACTTGGGCAATTACATTAAAGCTAATAAGTGTGTGTGACCACACTCATTCAGCATCAGCAGGAGTAACCAGCTTGGATAAGTGGTGATTACATTCCAGTAGAGGTGTCTGATGCCTGCTAGCCTCCATGCAGGAATGATGCATGTTTTATTTATGCTCTGGGAATGAACTATTATGATATTATTTGTTTGAAGCGTAATTTGCGATTGATATAATGCAAAGTGACCAGTTCAGCTGACAGATTTAAACTAATGCTATTTTGTAAACATATGGTTGGAAATAAAATTAATGTCTTCTGATTTCTGATTTGCCCTTTTCCTCCAATTTTCTTGGGTTTAACTCTGCTTGTAGATGCATAAAAGAACATAAAAAAAATCTAGACTCATGAGTCACATCACATATAGTCAACAGAGGACAAAAGGTCTGTTTTGACAGAGAAAACAGATTGAGAGAAGAATATCCTACTAACTCACGCAAAGAAACTGAGTTAGTCAAGAGATGTATTTAAAATAAGCAGGGGATGATGCAAGGGAAGGAACAGGGAAGATATTTACAATGTATTTAAACTGCTCCGTTTGCTGGTTTTATTAGGAAAGGGGTCTTGTTCTCTTTCTTCTGTGAAAGAGAAGGAAATTGAGTAGCACAAACTGGTTTTCAATGCTATATCTTGTCATGAGATGCTGTCTATATTATATTAACTTGATTATAGATATAAATGGGCAAGCATACACCCACCCATTTCCTCCTTAAGAAATTATATATTCCATTTTTTTTCTTAGTGCTTATGTTTAGTTCTGGTTATAGGATATAGGGCTAGCAGCAGTGTGAATTATAAAGAATTGAGAGGACTGAGCTGGGCAGGGATGGGTTTCACAGTGCTGTTTAAAAGCAGTTTTGATCGGGGTTGTGTTACTGGATGCTGACTGGTGGCCTCTTCCTCAGTTGTAAGGAACAGCCTTTCCCAGCGGGCAGTATTTCTGCGTACCTGGTTTACTTGATGCTGTATTCCTACACAATCTTTATTGGGATTTATTTTTAAGCCCCATTTTAATATTAGTTTGGGAATGCAGTTGGGGAATTGGTCTCTGAAGTCTTTCAGCTGTGTTTTATCCTGCTCTTTTGCTTTTTTTACTCTTTCTTGCCTGCTCTGCCTGCGCTAGAAGTTGGCCAGGAGCGAGGCGGGCCCTTGGATTCCTCTGTCCCGGTGTGGTATTCCATGCCGGATCCGCTTCTCGTGGCTGGAGGTAGAGGGTGTAACTTTTCAGTTACCATTGTGGCACAGAGATAAAGTTACACCGTGTTTACAGAGCGGGCTGGGACTAATCAGTGCGAGGAAGCAATGAAGCGAGCGAAATATGCAAAAGGAAAACTATTCCGGGCTGCTTGTTTGCTCGTTTGTTTGTTTTTACAAAGACATAGTGAGATAGCTGCACGGGTTTCTGCAGCACGGTCAGAGCAGCGAGGGGTCCGTGTGAGCCGAGCTCCCCGCGGCTCACCCGGCCGCAGCAGCCTGTCCCTCACGGGCCCCGGCGGCTCCTCCCGGTCCCTCACGGGCCCCGGCCACAGCAGCCTGTCCCTCACAGGCCCCGGCGGCTTCTCCCGGGCCCTCCCGTCAGAGCCGTGGCTCTGGCGGCCGCGCTCGCTCTCTCCCGGCCGCGTTTTCTCCGCTCAGAGTTTGGGCGGCGTCGCGCCAGGCGGGGCAGGGCCGGAACGCGGCGCTGCCGCCCCCCGCTGCCCGCACCGCCCCATCCCTCAGCCTGCACCGCCCTGTCTCGTTCCATCCCGTCTTGTTCCATCCTATCCTGTCCCGTCCCTTCCCGCCCCCCGCACCGCACTGCCCCGTCCCTCTGTCCCGCACTGCCCTGTCCCTCTGTCCCGCCTGCCCCGGTTGTGGCTGCCCGCCCCGTCCCGCTGCCCGCCCCGCCCCGCACGGCCCCGCTCGGCTCCGCCCGGGCTCGGGGCTGCCACTGCCGCTGCCGCCCGCGGAGTTTCGCAGTTTTCCATCGCGCCGGTCCCGCGGCCCTCGCAGCAGACTCCGAGTTCATGCCCGAGAGCCTCGGTGCCTCAGGAGCAGCCCAGGCGTGGGAAAGCAGCCTGGGAAGCCCGCCCGGCTGGGACGCGGGAGCTGAGGATGCAGGAAAAGATCTGACTTCAGGCGGCCGGGCGCTCCGGGCTACTGGTGTCAGACGGCGAAGGAGTAACTATGTACCTTTTTGGCAGTGAGGAGTACGAAGTGGTAAGATGTGAACCAGTGATTTTTTTCTCCATTAGTTTTTACTTACTTTTCATGTTCCAATCTCAGTTTATTGGGCAGCTTTGAATTCCTGTCAGTATCGTTTTTTCTGTGTTTGAACTTTAGTATTCACCAATTCGATGGCTTTTTTAAAAATGACATTTTTTCTTCAAGTAGTGGGGTACTATTTGGTAGATAAAACTGAATTTACTGTCCTTGTCTTGCTTATTGCATTGTGGTGGCATTGAAAGTATGTAACTACTGAGTATTACGAGGCTATTCGGACTCTGAGTTGAGCAAACTCACGCCTCCAAATAATTCAGAATTTGTCTCATACTTTGTAATGTAAATAGACTACAAGGAGTTACGGAACTGGCCTTAACAGTATGTTTGTGGGGATGTTGCCAAACCATTTCTTTTGTACAAAAGTTCAAAGCATGTCATTGTAATGTACTGCAGTGTCCATCAAAAGAGCTAGCTTACAAAAACCCAAACACACCCACGTTAAGATCTGACACTCTTTTCTTAAGTACGTGTAGACCAGTGTTTGAAATAAGTTGATGATGTCAGAGAAGACCAGAAGAAAACCACTAACAGCTCCACACTTTTGCATGGCATTGTTAGCTGACATAAAAGTTTGTGTTTTTGCAGCCTGTGGTTCAAGTGCTACGTTGTAAGCAAAATGGATTCTTCCACCCACACACATTTGTGACTGAGTCCAAATCTGAGGAGCTTTGGGGAAAAATAACACCGAAAAATATGTACGAACTCGACTATAGGACATCAAAATAAATTTCACAAGCTCAAAAGTGCTACATTCTTTGTATATAACTGGCAATTGCAAATGTTTTGTTTTGATTATTGAAGTTGCTCTTTGAAGTATGAGAGGGCCTTTTATGGTAGTCTGGTTTCTACAACACATTTCAAGGAATTAATTTAGTTATTTTGGATTTTTTTCCTCTTATTTTTCTTTTTTTAAATTCCAGCCAGCTATGTTTTTTAGATGCAACAAATGTAGAAGACATTCAGGAAAATAATTTAAGTGCAGCTGTCTGCACATTGAACTCATTTGTGAATGTGTGACTTACACAAACTTTTACAAACCAAGCTAGGGAGCTGAAAAGAACTTAGTTTTTCCAAAGCAGTAAGCCACAGGGCATTGCAGTGATTATGCTATAGAATGTTTATGTGTGTATAAACATTATAAAGCAGGAGTGTCAAAACTTTGAAGCTTTTTTTTTCTTATTTGGTTACATTCAGATATCTGTAAAGGGTAGCAAGTCACTCTTAACAGACTTTTGCAGTTTTGCTCTTCATTTCATTGTATCCTGTGGAGTTACTTCCTGGTTCATACAGCAAGCAAGTCTGAAATTTTAAAATGTCTTGCAAATAACCCAGATGACTGAAGAATGGTGTTAGGGCTTTGGATTGAGATCTCAATCTCTTTCTCTGATGCTGTTTCACCTTCTAAAAAATACTGAAGTATTCTGTGTCATAGAAAGTAGTTCAGTGTTTGAGACAACTTTCCCAGGCACATGAGCCATCTCATTCCAGTCCCTTTTCTACACCATACTTACACAAAGTGAAGTAGCATCAATAGAAAAAGTAAGAAGCCCACCATGAATGGTGTGGGGTGTGGGGTTAGGGTTTTTTAATTTCCTTCTTTTTTTTTTTTTTTTCTTTCGCTCTTTTTGATGTCTCTAGAGGTCCCTGAAACTGAAGAGTGAGATCTCCTCAAACAAAATGTGTCACTAAGTGCAGACTAAAATACCATTTGGGATTTTTCTTAGTTTTTCTTTAGAGCAAGGCAGTTTGGGGGAAAAGAAGGATGCACTTTTTTGGTTTTATTTTGGCAGCCAGACTTAAAAGATGTTTGCTTTACTCAGTGATAAGTAAAATAGAATTGATGGTATACATAAAGCTTGAAGAATGCTTTTATTGTTCAGTAAAAGCTAAATCAATGTGAAACTTCTATCTGTACAGATCTGTTGTTCATGAAGCCATATGCTCTGTACTGTGGAAAAGTCATTTGTTTTATCTTCCCACACAATTACTTCAGTCACTGAAGGACAAAGTGAGTGAAAAGTGACAGTGAAGAATTTCAGGGTTTAATTTTAAGTTTACTATTAATTTAAAGCGATTTTAAATAAGTTTAAGAAATTCTAGCTATGCATATAATATTTGATTTTTATCCTAGGAAGGAGGATATTGATGAAAAGAAACATAGCATCATTAAAGCATCTCTTAGAGGAATTCAGTAAATCCATCTCTTAAAACTCAATATTTAAATAGAGTAATAGAGAAATGGGACTGTGTGTGATCATTGTTTGCATTTCATATGCACACACACGTGTCCACGTGAGCACACAGACACATTTGCAGAAAGATTTGAGTCTGAGGTGGTGTTCTAACCCAGCTGGATTGAATACCAAATGCCACAGACTGGTACTACCAACTTTTGCATCCACTCTGCTTTCTTTTTGTTCCTGTGTATAAACAAGCTTGAATTATTAGCTTACTCTGAGTGCATTATAAGTCCAGATATCTGACATCACTGATAATTAACTGTGATACTATCTCCCACCAACCCCAGCTGACAAAGATAATACTGCTTAAGAATCAGTTATCAAAAGAAAAAAGTTGGGGTTTATGATCCCTTCATATTAAAAATAAACACAAAGAGTCATGACACAGTGAAAAAAGCTATCTTTTTGAAATAAAATAAAATAAATAAATAAATAAATAATAAACCAGGTAGCAGTGGTCCTTTGCTATTTCCATTAGTATTTCCATAAATGTTCTAACTTGGGATGCACAGTGTCTTCCACATTACATTTTAGAACTTTAGGTAGATGGTTATTAAGCTTTTTATGAGTGATGAAATAAACATATAGAATCTTTTTAGGCATTCTTTGCCACATACCTGGCAAAGTAGATGTGTTTGACTATAGTAAGCAATTTAATTTCATAAATACAGGAAACTGTAAACAGCTGCAGGCCCCGCAGTCTCACTTGTGCCTGTAACTTGTTTGTTTAGGCCTTTTCCTGTTTGTTTGGGAAATAAACCTCTGGTTAAAGGGAATAAATAAATAAATTAAACAGAACTGGAGTAGTTCATCAAAAATGAAACAGAAAGCGGGAGCTCCTTTTCACAGATGCCTGGTAGATCATAGTCTGCATTACTCTCCCAAAACAAAAGCATCTAAAACTTACCCCCAACAGGCTTTGGAGTTCCACATAAGGGATGATGGGACTCCAGATGGTGCTGGCAAGTTTGGGAGGCTCTGCTGTGCCCCTGCAGAGCATTTCCCGTGGCTGCAGAACATCTGCTCCTCCTCCCTCAGGTGGGCCTTGCCAGGGCTGTGGGTGCTGGCAGCTCCTCCTGCCTTCCCTGGGGTGTGCCAGGGCTGATGGCACCCACTTGTCCTCAGGGGGGCACAGGACACCTTTGGTGTTTTGTCACTCCTTCCCACCAGCAGTCTCCCCTGGCAGAGACTTTGGGCTCTGTTGTATGAGCATGATCCAACACTGTGATGGTAAGTGTAGGGTTAATAAGGATTTCTTCTGAGAAAAACCTAATCACTAGGAAGCTGCTCTTTTAGCAGAGTAGTTCAGAGGCAGCAAGTTTTCTTGGTTATTGGTCATTTAAGAAAAATAATTGACTTTCATTAATTGTATTGCATGTAACTTTCTGATTTTTTGATCTGTTTTTAGCTTTCCTAAGAAATTAAAAACTTGGCTTTTTTCATCTCCATAGATATTTTTCTTGGAAAATAATCTTAAAAGGAGTGAGAAACCTCTTTATAAGTCCACTGACTTGCTTGTGATGTCTAGAGCATATGTTTTGGTTGCCTTGGAAATTGAGCATTTGTCACTTGTGTTCTCCAGGCAAAAGTTTTGAACTTGTCTATTTAAATTAAATCTTCACTTCCGTTGAGTTTGCCTATGTCCTCTTGAAGGATGGAGCACTTCTTTTGGAATAATAAGTATGATGTTGATAAATGCCAGTTATACTCATGACTCCTGCCAGGCAGAATTATCTTCCAAAAAGTATGAAACTCTGTCTGCTAAATTTCTAAGGGAGGGGAATATCTTGGAGCAGTCAAATGTCATTCAGGTTTGAGAAGAGTTACTTTTTGACTGTTCTTCATGAATCAGACAGATCCCAATTCTGTGTGTACAGCCCTTCTGCTCATAGGGCTAATTTTCAAGGGAAAACCCCACCTATTTTAGAAATACTTTAGGTCCTAGAAATCAGTAGGGAGAACACAGTGATGTATTTACTCTGAGTCATTGCTACTTACCTTGTATCAGAAACTGAGCGAAGGGAGAAAAGGATGTTGTCTAAGATCACAGAAAGTCATTTGTAACCTTTTAGCAATGGTAGTTTTCATCATACTGTGGATTGACATGAGAATGTATGAAAATAAATCAGAATTGCTTCTTTGGGAACCTCTCCCTTGAATTGCAATTGAATTGAATTAAAATGTTTGTTATTACAAGGATGGTTTGGCAAATTACCTGTGGCAGAACACTGTACAAATTTAACCATAAGATTTTGGAATGACTTTCCCACATTCACCTTAGTTCAACCTAAGGCAACAACGTCTAATGGTATGTTCAGATAGATAAGTTGTACAAGATGTGACTGTAACTTGAAGTACAGATTTGAAAGGCAGTCAAATTAAATTCAGTCTCTGAGGTTTGCTTCAGAACCATGAGTCCGTCCTTTGAAAAATCCCTTGACCTTTTGATTCTTTATCTTTAAATTTTAGGAGACACTTGGCTTATTTCTAGTGACAATTTGGTTAATTTTCAACTGCAGATATTGTACAGCTGCACAAGAAATTGAGTTATTCATGCCTGAAACTGTGTTTAGTGAGAAGTACTCTTATGTGGAAGAAACAAGTGCTTATATGTGAAGATAGATGGGCTCACGTCCAGAGCTGCATGTAGATTTGTGAAACAGTCACCCTTAGCAAGCCTTTTTCCTGTGGCTTTTCTGCAGCAGCCAAAGTGTAGAAGCAATAGAGTTTCCTTTTCCTAAATTGGAAAAATGAGGGTCATTCTAAATGGCATCATTCCCATGACTAGCTCAGAGACCTCGCAGCTGTGTTTAAGCACTGCAAATGAGTTTTGGGATTTCCCCAAGGAAATTCTGGGAGTGCTGCTGGTTCTGATGGTGTAGCAGAATGGCTCCTGAAACAGTTTCAGTTTAGAACAGGGAAACACTAGAGAGGAGAATCTCAATAGACTCATGCAGATGAAATACTGGTCATTTCTGTGTTACTCCCAAGACACCCAGTGGACTTTCCAGTTAGTGATTTGCACAACTGTAGTGACCATACTTCTTTCCCCAGAGAAAAATTAGTGTTTAATCTAATGTCCTGTAGTTTCTGTGAAGTAGATTTTTTAATAATGATGTTACTGTTTGTTTCGTATAGCTTCTATTTCCTTGCCTCCTGTCTGTAATTTGAATTTCAGTGACTAAGGATGGAGCATTTTATATTTTTGAGAGTATATCGAAGGTATTTATAGTATGTGTGACCTTCCCCTACCTCTGCCCCCACAGTCCAGCACGTGAACAGTCAATAAAAAGGTGGGGAGCTCTGTGGGGGCTATGGGTGGAGGCATGAGCTGCAGTCCCTGTTACGTACATGTGTCTGTGAGCAGTGGATCAGCTGTCCCTTGTGTAGAGCTCAGAACACCTGATTTTCAGTGTAGGGTCCTAGAGAGTGTGGAGCTCAGGAGATTAAAGACAAGGTTTCTCCCTTCAGGTAATAACATTTAGAAATAGATATTTACAACAAAAAAAGTGAGGTAAGTCAATGACTGCAATTTATCTAGATCCTTTTGCACTGGTTTAGTGCTGAACAGTGCCCGAACACAATGAAGGAAGGGATGAGCATTTCTCATACTGAGGAAGAGGATCATGGTGAGTGCATGATGTTTGAGAAGCAGGTTTGTGCCTGAGGCACGTGTGAGAGGGAGCCCTGTGAAATTCAAATGGTTTCTGACATTTAGAAACCAACCCCGATGACCAGCTCCAGGTGAAATAGCAAAGGAGAAGTTTACTCCTGCTTAAGGAGTAGAGTGTAAGAGAAATAGAGTGTGAAACTGGCCTGGGTTGGCAGGACCAGTGCAGTTCACCTCACAAACATGAAGAAAAAATAAGAAAATGAGAGTGCTTAAAAGTCCCACCAAATTGTTTGAGGGAGCTCTGAGTCTCTCAACTACTTTTCCATTTGTGAGACAGCACAGTCAAGGAGGGAAGGAGGTCTCTCACAGGACCTGGCTTCTGAGTGTACTGATAGCACCAAGGCCTGATGAAATCTGTTAATTCATCTATTGGTCTTGGTTTCAGTTGATTTCCATTTGAAGGAAATGGAAAAGTAGGTCCATGATAATGACCTACTTCCTGGCAATGCACTGCTCAGCCTCATGCTGCACGAGGCACTTTACCTCAGTGATGGTATGGGGAACAAAAAATATAACCTGANAAGGCACTTTACCTCTGATGGGAACCAGCATGGACTTGGGGAACAAAAAATATAACCTGATAACTTCATGATCAGGAATTCATGAGTTTTTCTATTGCATATTCATCATTTATCCTACAGGCCTTGATAGAAATAATTGGCTATTTTTCAGTGAGGAATTTGTATGAAGCTAATGTAGCCATAAAAAAGTGTTAATGATAGAAGCAGTAATCTAGGCAGGACAGTACAGAGTTAACAACCAGCTAGTTAGTTGGGCTTCCCTGATTTATGTAGCTACATACTTAATTCTTGGATTCCTCTGTACACTGTGTGAGTGTGTCCAGGCTTTTGGAAATTATTTACAACTTCCTCCCTCTTATGCCACGTGTATTCATAGTTCTTATTTAATTAAATGTCAGGAGACCTATGTAGCTAGACGTGTCCTCTGGGTAAAAGATACTAATGGCATATGGTTTAAATAATCAGTTTATAATGCTTGGGGTGGAGCCCTGCATACAAAAGTTGAGCTATTTAGAGGAAGGTGGCTGGAATGTCTTCAGTTAAGGAAATGGGACATGCATATGCTGTGCATGAATATGGTGCAAAATAAATCCAGGTTCTGCAGGAGCCTCAGTGTTCTGCCTCTAATAATAGCCTTACTTTAAAGTTTGTTTTGCACTTAGTATTTGTGCCATGCACTTTGATGTGTACGTTGTTTAGCCTGTGGATGGATGTGAGGTAGCAGAAGGGGTAGCAGAAGGGTTAGCAGAAGATGTTTTATGTGCAGAATGGAAATCGTGACTTCCCTCCAGCACATATGGAAAGCTGAAGTCAAGAAGGCGTGCTGGCACTGTGTGCCATGCTGCCTGCTGGCCTGCTGCAGCAGGCTGCCTGTTTTAGCCTCCCTATCCCGGGCAGCACGGCTCCTCTCCCATCAATGGTGCGCGAGGCGGTGGCTGGCAGCCTGGGCAGCTTGTTGCTCTCTTGACCTTTCAAAACTCCAGCAGTTGCAACAGCTCAGTTAAGCACTCCTAGCAGGCAGGCTGGATAGAGTCCCGTGGCATTTTGATAAAAACCTTCCACACGGGGAAATCAAGGACCAAAAATCCCATTTCAGAATATTTGATATGAAGTTTCTTTGATAAACTTTTTGGGCCACAAGTCGTTATTTTCCCCCTTTATTTTCCTTTTCTTTTACAGTTGAGGCTGTGTGTTTATATCTGTTTGTGAATATGTTTCTGTTTTCTAGTTGATGATAGTAAGTAAGATGATTTGTTCTGATGAACAAATCCAGTAGCAGCTGATCAGAGCAAATCTATAATTTGTTCTTATTTAACACTGGCTCTCAGGAAGGCTATCACAGGGGAAAAATCCATCTACCTCTTTATGGAAGTCATGGACATCTATCCTCTTGAAGACATGTCTACTCTAAATTATAAACAAGCTCCAGGAACTGGAATGACTAAATGAAATGCTGTTTGTTTACTTACACTGCATGTTACTTTCCAGATAATTACTTCAGCTGATGAATAAGAATTACAAAATCCAGAGGATAGGTAACACATCTTTAATAGGAATCATCAGTTCTTTTTTTCAGCAGTCTTTTATTTACACAGAAATGGGTAATGATAACCATGCTTTTTTATTATTCTTATTTTATACATCTCTGACCAGATTAATTTCTAAGATTCTGCCAGGAAAAAAATTAGCAAAATTTGGGTGTTTTCATTGCAGTAACTACAGACCCATAGGAACCAGCCATTTTAAAAGTTTTTTTTCCTGAGAAATGAAAGATTAAAATCCCTGGGAAATTCTCCTGTGCACATTTCATTTTACATTGTCATTTACAACACAGTATGATTCTATATGTTTTAATTTAGCAATGCGTAGGAATTTTTGATGTTTAAAATTCTAGTATTCCATATTATATTTTATGGTTTATAATATAGTTTTAGACTTCTGTTAGAGCTTACAAACCAGTCAAATGGAGTTAATAAGAATTTGGGTTAATATTTTTTTTTTTACCTTTTTAAGGCAGTTTCTGTGTTTCTTACAAATATCTATACAGATGTTCTTATTAAAAATAAATTCTTTAAATCAAAGTAGTTTTTTATTGGTAAAAGAAAAGCAATTTTGTTTCTGAAATACAGAATGAGAGTGCTTCCTACTCAGCTGAGTGCTTAAGTCTAAGGACAGGTAGACCATTACAGGAATTTTTAAGCAGAGGGAACAACAAAAGGCCAGTTTATGTGATACATTAATATTACTAGTTGAGAATCATAAGAACATAGTATTATTTCAAAGCTATTCCTTTTAGCAACAACTAAATATGAAATAAAAGATCTGTACATGTCTTTTCATGAAGTATTATTTGTCTGAAAGGAAATTACAAACTTAGTTTTACCTCTTCACTGGAGGTAACTGAAGTTTATTATTTGTGCAGAAGTGGGCTTTAGTAAAATTGACTGAGTGCATCTCTTCATAGAATTGTTTCTATCTGCTTGTAGAGGCAGCTCAGCTGGCTAATTTTTGAGGCTAAATGTCAAACTTCATAGTTTATTATCCTAAGATGTAATTACTCCTAGAACTTCTTTACACTTTTATTTGGTGTAGGAGATTAAAGACTAAAACCCTTTGTAAAGTTGCAAAATTTTAATCCATGGAGATTAGACCTCAGTTAGACAGGGTCCTGAGCAATCTGCTGTGGCTTTGAACATGCTAGTTACTCTTGAGCAGGAGGTTGGACTACATGTCCTGTCACCAGTCTACTTTTTTTCTTTGATTCCACTGAGAGAATGCAGACTATATACAAATCTTCAGGGCACAAAGAAGGAATCCCCATGTTTTTACTTCATAAGTCAAGACTCACTCTTAGAAATTGTCATCATGTCCAGCAGTTGCCCAGCAACTGATTTAGTTCCTGTTAGTGAAGGATGGCCAGCACAATTCTGAAATTTTAGGCCTTTAATCTTTAATTCACTGTGATTGTTTTGCCTTCATCTGGATTCCGTGTAAGTATGGGATAATATCTATAAAGTGAGATTGAAAGAGGCATTAGATTGTTGCTCGAATATAGTCAATTTATCATATGTGTCCTATTGTGGTTTACCTCATATATTTAGGAAAGTTGTGTTGTTTCCCTTAATTCCTTCTAAAATGGAATAATTCATATTGTGTGCTGTAGTTCTGTTATTCATTATAGACATCCTGGCAGGAACATGGGTGGCCTTCAGTCATGCTTAAGTGAAATCACAAGGTTCCCTGTACAAGACCTTAGTACCATATGTGAAATTTTGATTTTGCTGGTGGACATTTCACTTGAACTTGACGTTGGGAAAATACTTTATTTCTTTTAAGTAACCACCACATACACCTATTTCCTGGTAAATTAAGCTGCTTTGTCTTCTAGGAGATTTCCTTTGCATGCATGAATATTATCTCTCTCCTCTCCTGCCAGGAACATAGATTTGTAAGGAAAAATTAATAATTCAGTTCAGTCATGTCTTTTTAGTACAAAATAATGCTGTCATCACTTTGGATCCAGAGGTTCAGTGGAATTTGCAGGCAAGAACATCTGGGAAATGGTCTGGATGGGACTGTCCTGGTGTGCTGAGGGACAAAACATAATTCAGCTGATACCATTTCCTATAGCTGTTTTTGCCTTGTCACCACAGGAATAAAATTTGAGATATTCCTGTAATCAAATGCCTCCCAGGGAAATGCATACATTTTTAAAAAATCCAAACACTGCAAATTTTGCTGTTTTGTTTAGGGTTATTTTAAATAAACCTGGACATCTGTGTCTGTAAGTGTGGTGGGAGAGATTAGTCCTGCCAGTTATACAACATGTTTTGTGGATCAGCTTGACTTGTAACAATTGAAAGTGTTGTTGTGCTTCTCTGGTAGATTTTATGATGTGAATGCAATGCTATTCAACTTCAGTAAGGTCTTTTTTGGCATAATCAAGAGAGGAAACAAGAAGGAACTGCTAGGGAAATCATAGACTATGATGATTTTGAAAATTAACAGGAATGAAAAATACTGACACCCTCTCAAATCATGAAAAGATCCAGGTTTGCAGACAACTGACAAAACATGAGAAGTTATAAAAGAGCATACTTGTGTTACTGTGCCAGCTTCAGCAACAAGCGTTTCCTTTTCTTCTGCATGATGAAGGAAACAATAAGCCATGATTCTTTTTTTAAGCACTGTAAAGTTAAAAATTTTGAACAGGAAGGGAGATGCTAACTGTATGAATTACTGCTGATCATAAATGGAATAACTCTTACAGAAGGAATAATGGAAGGAGAGCAGTGCAAATCAAGAATGACATTCTGGTTAACTTAAATAAAATTTTTCAATATTTTGTAAGAAATGTTTCAGACTAATTGAAATCAGTTAAGAAGGTTTGTCCTTCTTTGCTGCTTTGTCATGGTGCTCATCCTCTGGATAATCTGAGTGATGCCCATCATCCACCTACCGACATTTGGCTGCTCCTTGTTCACTCTATCTGTAGGACTCTCATTCAAATATGAGTTGCTTTCCTAATTAGCACAGCAGAATGGCAATCTCAGAGCCACCTTTGTCATATTCCTGTTGTTCAGTGGGAATTCAGCAGTGACAGCAGCAGAGGACGCACAATACTTTTGGGTGGTAATTCTTCAAGCAGAAACTGAGTCCCTTCTCAACTGGAAGAAATAGAACTTTTAACTGAGCATAACTGTATGAGTTTAAGGAGAAAATTTATTTCATTTCCAAACAATGGATCAGAGAGGAAAAAAGCAGGCTCTAGCCTGTGGAGTTCCTGAAGGAAACAATTTGTTGGGGATGACATAGGATTGTTTGCATTTCTTTGATGAAAGTTAGCATAACATACTTTGAGACCTTAAGACTTGCAGAACTGGAGTTTCTATTCTTGTGTCTTTTCATCACTGCAGTTGCTGGAGACTCATTTTTAACCAGAAACTTGCAAGGGTAAATCTATTTATCTGAGGGATTTTACACATTTTTTTGATCCTGGTAGCATATTAATAATGTCACTTTACAACAAAGTGAGATACTGCTTGCCTTAAAATTTTTGAATGAATTGACTGTTGCACAGCAGATCTAAAAATGAAGGTTTGCCAAATGTGTATATTGTCTCTTTTTAAAAATAATTCCATTGTATTTCTTGTTACAGATTTTTTTGAAATCCCAAACTCATGAGAAGTAGTACAGGCACTCTATCCAGAGAGATGATCACAGCATTCATTAGAACATAGCTGCTTGACTGTGACCAGTTTTGGTGTCCCAACAGAAAGATGTGGATAAATCAGAGAGGATGATTCAGGATGGTTGCAGCTGGATCACTTGACTTGCAGATACAGCCTGAGGGAATGGGGCTTGCACAACCTGGAGTTGAGATCCCTCAGCATCCACAAGGAGGTTATCAACAGCCA
>WBNQ01009861.1:0-34125 GCA_013401375.1 Spizella passerina
GAATGCCTCCCCAAAAAAATACAGTTAGCCAGAAGGGAAATCATCAACTGATCAGCATCCAAAAAGGACACGACCATCTCTTCTGTAAATAAACATAAACAACTCTTTTTGTTACAATAAAGTAACAAACTTTTGACAAAGTAATGTACAATGTACAGAGGACTGCACAGTTTGCTCTTTTTACCCTTTTTCTCCTTTGTATTTCTGACAGAGGTTAATTCTGCCCTCTTGCAACATTTTATCATAGTAAATTCCTAAAATTTAGGAATTCGACATTGCTTCACACGGGCTGTGCATTCATGCATGGAAAACCTTGACTAAAATGCAGATACATTCTGGAAGAAGACAGGTGAGGGGTAAAAAGCTCAAAAATTTGCATTTAATTAGTCCATTCTCCTGTGGCCTCAGACTGAATTTCAGATTTACATCAATCTAAATCAAACCTTGTGAATACAGTTCAGGGTAAGACATGCAAAAATAAAAAAAAAAATTAAAAAACCAAAAGTATTTATAGAGAAATTCAGGCCTCAGTAACTCTGAAAACAAAGCTCATCACTAGCAACTTCATTTCTTCCAGCCACAGTGTCCAGCTCTGGGCTCACTCAGCCACAAGGAAACAAAGCAGCCCAGAATGATGCACCAGCAAGATCCTTACCCAAAAGGCAAAACTGTGTGTCCAGAATCACAACTGAGCAGGAGTTCACCTTCTGCTGAAGAAGGACTGTGAACTGCCTCTGGAAATCCCAGTGGCTTTAAATCCCAAACCACCAGGTCATGCTGAGAGCCAGACTGACTCGTGCATTTGCGTGACATTGCAGTTTTCACTCCTGCAAAACTTCGGCTTGTGTCCATCACCAACAACTGGAAGTGAGGGGTGCAATTCTCAGGGCTCACAGTCTGTGTCACAGCTGGCAGTCATCTCCTGTGCTCCTCCAACAGCAGCTCAGGCAATTCAGCTCTTGAGGTCACAAGGACATGGCTCAGCAGCTGCCCTGCTCCTAAACAGAGGTGTTGGAATGTGCTGCCTGTCACCCAGATGATGCTGAGAGCGATGCATGTGCATCTCTCCAGGGAAAACCCACCAAAGCCACCACTGAGACATGAACCTGGGCTCAAGACATGAACACGTTGCATCCCTCACTGCAGGGGCAGCCCATGTGCTTCTCATGGGTTGAAACAAAACCCCCTGGTCATTGCTGCTACTTGTGCAAGCCACTGCAGACACCACAAGAAGTAAGAGATTCAGCAGCTACAGCTCTAAAAGACATGCACCCTGCAGTTAAAAGCCAAGCCATGTACTTCCCCTCCTGCCATCTGCTCCTACCATTTGTCCAGATGGGCTCACAGGACAGAACTTGTTGAGGCTGTGGACTCAACAACAAAAGCATTCATAGAGGAGACCACAGAAACACACATCTGGGAGAGGAAGCAACCAGCTAATCAGGGGGTTCCTCAATTACTCATAGAGATATCTGCTTGCAAACAAGAAAACCCCTCTGACATTCTGCCACAAGTTCCTTAGTGCCATACTCTGCAGTAAAAAAAAAAAATCACTCATTTTTTTTTAAGATAACTTTCATAGAAATTGGGAATATTTCCAACATTCAATATGTGCAGCTACAAAATCTGACATTTAAAGGGATATATAATAACAGTATGCAAATATTAATGACAGCCTGCAGTGATACAGAACAAGAGCAATTTACCACAAAAGAAAAAAATAAACATTTAAGGCCAGAGTATCAGTTAAAGGATGGTTTAGTCCAGAGGGTCACAGGAATGTGAGACAATCTGCCAAGGGAAATGGAGGGTGTGGCCTCTGCACAAAGCTGGACTCCACATCTGTTTCATGAGCTGGGATATATTTCAGCAAGAACAGGACTAGGCAGCAAGTACCTATGGTTTTCTTCCAGCACAATTTGTTTATGGGTTTGCTTTTTTTTTTTTTGTATGTAGAAATAGCTCTACATACTGTGCTCATTCAAAACCCCACCTGAAAAGCAGAAATACATTTCCAAGTTTTTAAGCGAGCTTAATCAAACAATTATCTTCAGATTCTTTTCCACAGCTTGTGTTTAAACAAAGTGCTTTGCAAGCCTCAAGATCTTTATTAATAGGACCAGACTGGAAAAAATACAGTAATCACACAAACGAGAATTTTAGCCAGCAAAGATACTGGATCCAAATGCCAAGTCACGTACAGATGAGTGTAACAAAACCTTTTACAAACTAACAGGAAAAAGGGAAAAATACTCATCATTAAACACCATTTAACTTAGGTCTCTGCATCAAACCCGACACCCCAAACAACACAACTGACTTTGTAAATATTTAAAACTTTGCAAGTATTATACCTTTATCAACATCAAAAGAAGACAACAGCAAGTTTCAGGAGATTAGACAGGCCAAAGTCTGGGTGCTACAGTTATACTTAGTTATACAAGATGCTCAATTTCAAAAAATTGATCATCTACAATAAACAGAAACAGTGAAGACTGGCTCTAATCTACTGTAGTTCCATAGAACTGTAGTAGTTATAAAATCACAGGATCATCTGTCTTCATGGCAGCACAGCAAAAGTGATCGATAATCAGATTCATATAAACTAATGCACAAAAGTATGAGGTATTTTTTAGAAGTAAACAATTCAATTGTATGATGTAATATCAACAGCCTCCAGTATAATTTCCACAGCTTCAATCACCTGTTTCACAAATGTAAAGCATCCAAGTATGAAATAACAGCAGGCAGTTAAGATCAGCACTTACTCTTCCTGCATACCTGAGGGCACCACAGCCTGAAAAACCCAAACTTTACTTAGGTTGCCCTTAGCAACTGAACACTAAATACAGTCTATTTAAGTACTGCTGTAATATTCAATTTTCCATCAGCATATCATAACATTTTTTGATTTAGTAGAGAATATATTCAGAAAATCCTTTTAAATGTGAGCTATCAGTAACTCTTAGATAGTAAGCATTAGAAAGAAAAAACATTACTTACTTTTCTTTTTGAATCATCCATGCCTGATAAGATCCAGGTATCTCCCAAGGGAGCAGCACTAAGGTTTGACACCCCTCTAGAGAAACTTAATGTGAACCATGTGGACTTGTCAGCCAAGGCATGCTACAGAAAGGCTGTCAGGTTCTTTTTGTAAGCACTACAATGCATGCAGACCTCCTTTATTCCCTAGACAAGTAAAAGCCATTTCACTCCATGAAGTGAAATGTCTTTCTATATTCTCAAATGTCATAGAAAGGCAGCAATAGTGTGGAATTTGAACTCTGAGTACATCTTTTCCAAGTCACTAAGAGTTCAGCTGTACTTCTGCCTCAGGTAGAGGTATTCCATTAGAACAAGAGCAACAAACACACCTAGCCCAGAAACAGTAGTGGGTGAACAACAGAGGTCCTTAGCAGACAAATGAAAGAAGTTCAAAAATTCCTGCTTAAATGATGACACGTAAACCAGAGTATTCCTTAGGTGTCAATTTCATTGAAGATTTATATTCTAAACATATATGAAATTTTGAAGAGCTGTAGCCAGCAAAACTACTTTACTAAATATAACTCTACAGAAATAAATCTCCTGAGTAAGTAAATTTCCTTCCTCACAGTTTTACACAGACATTTGTGCATAAAAGGTAACCAATTTGCAACTGAAGATAAATACAAGTAGAACCAACTATCTAAATATATCTGTGACCTCAATCATCTTCCACTTACTTCACTCTTCAGGCTGAAAGAAGTGTGAAGACACATCTGCAAATTTCAAAAAGCTTCTGGAAAACAGAACTGGAATACAAACCATCAGCTTGTCTGGGGAATATTGACTAGGTGGAGTTCAACATTTTTACTCCAAGGTAGTTCTGTATTCGCACCACCATAATACCTGAACAATCTCTAAAGACTAGCACGTTTGCACACACAGGTTCTTTAGGAAGAGAAGTATTTCCACAGGGGAAGAAAAAATTGAAAAAGGACCAGAGAACAGCCTTGCTGTAAAGTCACCAAAAAAGGACATAACAGAGACTGAAATCCTCATCTTGCACTTCATCTACATGGCTAAGCTTCATTCCAGGCACAGGTGCTGATTTTAGCCACACACGACCTTGCTGCTTAGGCAGACCTGAGCCCAAAACATCACCACGAAGCTTTGCAGAGGACTAGTGCTGGTTGATTCAATCTTCTCCTGGAGAAGCTGTATCAGCATAAACCTTCCTGGGGAAGCACAGCACCACATCTGAGCCTAATGGTTGTGTGCCCTCTGCAGAGAAACCCTGAAGATCCACTCACGTGGGAGTTTTGTTAAACAGCATCTTTGCAAGTACTATTACAAGAACTGTAATTGCTCTGCAGGGACAGATAATGCTAGAGACAGACAGAGAAACTGAATAAAGGGAAGCTTTACCTCCTGCTGTCTATACATAGGGTGGCCACTTTTCTCTCTACTTTAGGCCACTTGTATTCCTGCACAGTGTCTGGGAGCAGACTAATAAACCACATCAGTGTGGCTCTGCCCTAACCTAGCAAGTCCTGCCCAACTCCACCTGCATCTGCCCCCATCTTTGTCCAGCACATGAGAGGAAGAACAGTGATATCCACATGTCAGTGAAGAGCTCCCAGAATACATGAGGTGTTCAAGAGCTACGAAAAAATAGAATCCGATCAGAATGGAAATCTACTTCCTGTAACTTTTTTAAATCCTGCGACACACACGAGCCCCTTGCTTCCTGGATTCCAGCTCTTTGGTGTTAACTCATGGCCACTTTGCATAGCAGATAAAAAACAGCTGGACTCACTTCAAATTCCATCAATCCCAGTCAAAGCTTGGTCTTGGTGCTCATACTGAGTGACAAAGAGAGCTCACTTCCTATATTTATACATGCTCTTTAGAGATTAGCAATAAAAGTACTTTCAAACATTGCAGAAGTGCAAGCATGAGTCACCACTGTCACTGGGAATTTCACCCAAATGAAGAATGAAGCACTGGGCTCAATATTGCTCAGAAATCATATTCCTCCTTCCAAAAAATCCAACATGCATAAGGTGAGATAAGTCCTTGATAAATAAAATCCAAGAATCAGATGCCAGAAATCTGACATTTAACTATTCCTCTACTGCTAATTGCCTCTTCTGTAGCTTGCTTATTTGGTGAATTTGATAGTTTTCTTCAAAATTTCCTAATTTGAAAACAACACCTACAGAGCAATTAAACTTCCTGAACAAAGTTAATTCTGCTTGTGATTATTCAGGATAGGAGAAAATAAGCAGCTACCTTTTGTGAAGTAGAGATGTTTAAGATTTTTTGATGGGCAGGAACTTACTCTCCAGCCCACAGCCTGTCCTCAACTTCACCAAACCTAATTACAAAAATACACTATGATTGATCTGGATACACAATGGCCCAGCCTGGTCCTATGCTGTTTCTTGTTGGCAAGAGAGAGAAACCAGTCAAATGGTCTAGGTGAAGACAGCAATCTTATTAGTCCAGTAAGATAAATTACTTGCAGGATTTCCCACAATTATGGTAACAAACGTGGTCTGCTTGTGGCATGTAAGCTTGTTGTTAAAATCTGTGAGTGTCTGAAGGCTCAAGTCATAAGGCAATGTGTCCTGGAATCAGAAACACAAGGAACTGTCTTTAAAATGGATTCTTGCAAAACACAAGCAAGCCCACAGGAGGATGGCAGTACTTGGGTCCTCCTCACAAGATTTTTACCATTCCAGTTTACAGCATCATCACCAATCTTGCTACTCCACCTTGAATTATTCTAATATCTAATTCTTACAGTTATCATTACTACAACTGGAATATGGAGGGAAATGTCTGTTATCCTCTTTTTACTCCCTCTGTGCTCCAGAAAGCAGGAGGTTTCCTAGTGTCATAGTTTCCAGTGAAAACTGTTTCTTCTGTTTTCTCCACCTTTCCATGCAGCCTCACGGATTTAAGACACTACAGAGGGAGCAGCAAGTCTGCCTATCAGCCCAGCAAGGGTCAGCTGGGCACAGGCTGAGCAAACACACACTGCAATGCCCCAAACACTGCTGGAGGCTGGGAAAAACTCCTTCTTTTCTCAAAATACTCTCCAATGTCTGAATTTGAGGTGAGAAGCTTAAACCAACTCAAAGTGGTGTTGTCCAAGGACTCACATATCCCTTCCACTCTGGATGCCAGAACACTCAGTTTTTGGCCCCAAGAAAGTCTCATATTTTCTCCTTAGATGAATTCCCCAAGGTATCTCTCAAGCCATGGCAGCCACTTCCAAATCGCAGCTCCTCCCCATTTTCTCATATTCCCTGGTGAAAGACAGTCAGAGTTTCCTCATCAGGGTAAAATGTCCTTTCCCTTGAGGGAAATCCTTTCTGGTAAATGTTTCAAGACAAAATAAGATTAAAGATATTACACTAAGATTAAAATGGCTGTATCCAAACCAGATCATTGTCCAATCTTTCTGCTTTGAACCACTGAGGGACTGGTTGATTGGGCAACAGCTGAGGCTGTTTTGAGTCTTTTTGTCACAGGAAAAAACTCTACATCTCAAGTAACCAATGGATCTCTCTGATGATTTAGCCAAAATACATGAAGCAGCTTTTTAGTTCCCCCATAAAGCTACTAAGATGGAGGGGGAGAAAAAAGAATTTAGCAATAAACAAAAAGAAATCCCAGGTCAGGAAGGTGACCATCCCTTTTAATGACACTATATGAAAACTGTTCCTGGAGCATTTGGAGGTTTTAGTATCAGTTACAAACACCTTGATACCAAAAAGAGCTTTTAATTCAGAGTAATTCAGCCAGATCATTAATGGACAGATAAATTAACCCATGTCTAAAAATTAAAGAGTACAGTTTGGCCAAGCAACATACATCAAGAATGAGATATTATTTACCTTTCTCTAAGTTTTAATAAAAATGTCATCTAAACATATAAGAAAGGGAAAAGAGTCTTCAGACTAATGAAAAGATATGAGAAGGGAAAAAAAATTGTTTCTCTGATCTAATGCAAGTATAACCATCTCCCAGTCTGCATTTTGGTTTGTTTCTCTTACACCTACTCCTTTAATAACATTTTTTTTCATTTTCAACTGGCTGGTTTCTTTTCATTTACTTTTCACTGAAAACAATATTTCAGCACATTAAAATGACCTCTTTGCCTAGTGGAGTTTTTAGGTAAGTCAACACCAATGCTGAGTTCAGAGTGGAACTGTGACATAATTATCAGTCATTCCACTCTCACTTAACACAGACAGGATCCAATGTGCTATAGGTGATGGGATCATAGCCACTGACATAACAGTCTTAAGCTATTAAGTCTGTGTTTGCATAAGCTATGCTTGCAAACACACTAGGAAGCCTCAGAATCACAGAGCCATCCCTGTTGATTGATGGCTACATTATTGTGTTGCACTGGCTGTAGCACACTGCAGAGCTCAGGGGCTGCTACAGCGGATGGAATGTCCAAACAACACAAATTTTCCAAGTTTAGCTGACTCTAGCTTGGTCCTGAGGCTCAAATACCCTCCAAGCTGAGAAGCACCAGGAGCACATTCCCCAGTTCAGCATCACCTGAACAAATGCTGTTTCCTGTGCTCTGACTACCCCGAGACATGAAGCAAAGCAAACAACTGGGGAAGACTGGAAGACTGCCTTCAGAAGCACAGTGCTGTCTGGAACGAAGATGCCAGTGCAGATGCTTCCTTTTATGAAAACCATGAAATTTTAATTATCAGTCCTGAAAATCAGAAGAGAAGCTCACCACAGAAATCACTATAATTTCTTCTGCCAATAAATTAATGGCTATTAAATGCTATAACACTGCATAATTTTTATTTCACAGTTATCAAAACAATCCAAGAACTTGGTTTGTATTTACACCACGCAACTACTTAATGAGAATGGTACTTCACTACATTTAAGCAGTAATTACTAAGGTCTCAATACAAGAAAGCTCTACAGTCTTAGCTCATCATCAAGTCAACACACTTTTCATCTCATCTAGGTTTTCACAGACTCCATGTTAAGCCTGGATTATGCACAGCGTCCAGACCTCAATTCTCCAGGCAAGCCAGTGATATAAACTATAAATGTCACTTACCTCCAAGATATAACTATGTGTTGCTACTTCATCATTGAAATATATCCTAAAATAGTCAAAAATACTTTGAAGTTTCATTCTCAGGTGTGCAATTTCCCTTTTGCTGCGATATACAGCAATCAAAGACCAGGGGCTTTGTCAAAGGGGTAATGGTCATCCGATCTGGCTGGCCATCCTTCTTCCCTTGCATGCCTGCTGTCCTAAATTTAATGCATTACCTGCTGCTGGCTCTGGGCATGAAACAGGACTGATACCCAACTGACAGAAACAATAATGTGTTTGCAACTAGTAGTTAATGGCAGACTGACAAGCACAATCACAGGAAATAATAAAAGTTTCATGGTGCTAGCACGTGACATGACTAGCAGTGGTCACTACGCATCAAAATACTCATGGCATCATTACCCTGATGAAAGAGTGGTTCCAATTTGTTTGGTGTATGACAACAAGATTCCTGATGCAATCACTATCACTACAAAGGTATTTGCTTCTATTAACTAATTTAGCTGACCATTATCTCTAAAAACTCTCATATTACTACAGCAGCTGAATGCACTAACACCTACAGTTGAGTGGGTACAAAAATATGTGTAGAGACAGACATTAAACCCTGCTGCCCAAAAAAACCCAAGTAGTCTATTCCAAATTGTTTACACAAGGTTTTAAAAATAAAAGAGCGTATAAAAAGAAGTTTAATTTCATGTCCAATACTGAAGGAATCAAAGTGAAGCAAGTAAAAAAAAAAAAAAAAGCACATCGCAGTGTATCCCGTAATTGATACAATTAGAAATCCATCAACCCATCCCGCCAATCCAGCAGCCGTGCTCCCAGGACCAGCGAAGCAAGCCTGCTCCGACTGACAATTCCCACACAACTTTTAACAACAGCAATAAAAGTATTCATCCCTGACATGGGTGCAAACGAGAGCGGCACCAGCCCTCGCATGCAATAGCAATAACTCGTGCTGGAGTTTATTTATGACTTCAGGAGAGGAGGCAGCTGGTTGTTTTTACGCGGCTTTTTTTTTTTTTTTTCCCTGCCGGAGCAAACGAGAAAATGCTCCTAATAAGGCTGGTGGAAGTGCAGCGGCTTCTCAACAGCACCAGCTCTCGTGAAGGAAATTAAATAAAGTACGGTGTTATCGGAACCGCCTCGGGAGCGGAGCCGGAACCAGCCACCGAGAGCCCTGCCGGTGCTGGGCTCACCCCACCCCCGGACGAGAGAGGGGCAGCGGGGCCGGACCCGGGGCTCCCGGGAACCCACGAGAGCCCTGCCGGTGCTGGGCTCCCCGCAGCCCGCGGATGGGAGAAGGGCAGCGGGGCCGGACCCGGGCTCCCGGAGCGCCTCCCGGAGCCGGAGCGCCCCGCTACCCCCGGGGAGAGGCGGCACCGCCACCGCTCCTGCCGGCTGCAGCCCGGCTGCCCCGCACCGCATCGCCCGCTCCTTTATTAATTAAAACAGATATATTTTATGTCATCTCCAGCAAAGCGCGACACTCCCTGGTAGGAAAGCGGGGAAAGCCTCCAGCTCAGCGCCGTGCCTGCAGGCTGCGCGCATCGAGTCCCCGCCGGGGCAGGACTGCAGCCACCTCCCCCTGACCCGCGGGCCCGCGCCTGTGCGGACGGACAGACGGACGCTCCCACCACCCCACGGCACACGTGGGCGCCCCGGCCCGCGCAGCTCCCCCCGCCCCGGCACTCACCGCGTAGCGCAGCGCCGGCCTCTCGCTGAACACCGAGTCCCCCATGGGCGCGAACGGGCGGGCGGCGGCGCCGCTCCCTGCACCCGGGCGCCGCTGGGCACTGCCCCTGACCTGCCGTCCGCCGCAGCGCTGGGCTCCCGCCCGGCAGCCCGCAGCTCCGGCACCCCTCCTCGTAACTCCCGCCCGCAGCCCGCCCCCGGCTGTCCCCACCCCGCGGCGGGGGCCGGCAGCCCCTCGGCAGAGCCGGGCGGCAGCGGCAGGAAGCGGCTCCCGGCGCCGCCGGAGGGGCGGCGGTTTCGCTTCTCCCGCCCAGCGCGGTGCCTCCCCCGGCGCTCAGCCCGGCGCACCTGCGAGCCCTCCCCGCACGGGCGGCTCCGTTCCCGGCTCCCTTCCCGGCTCCCTTCCCGGCTCCGGCCGGCCCGGGCGGACCTCGACGCCGGCTCGGGGCCCGCCGGGGGAGCCGCTGTGCCCAGCCCCGGCCGGCCCGTCCCGCAGCCCCGGCAAACCGCGCCGGCCCCGGCAGCACCGGGGGGCGAGGAACCTGGTCCTGCAGGCGAGGAGCTAAAGGTGGAGGAGAGAGGGACAAATTAAACATAACTTTCCTGTTCATGGTTTTACAGTGCGTACTTTCGGTGAACTGGGTCGTGATTCTTTAACACGTAGACTTTGAAAAACAAAATGCTATGTCATGGCCTATTTGTTGTTTCATGAATGTGTCTTTACACAAACTGTAGAAGATCAAACAGATTCTGAAGGAAAATTGCATTCTGCTGTGTTATATAATTAGTAGTGACTTCTGTGTGACTTGCCTGGGGAGATTATTCTATCAATGGAAGTGTTTAAAAATGTATAAACCTCCATCAGCTAAGCATAGCCTAGGCCAGGCTACATGATTTCCTGAACCCTCTTTTACCCTTATAATAATTTTTAAATGCTCTGTACAAATCTTGGTAAGGGCAGCAACCCCCCCAGTTACTCTCAGCTGTTCTCTGAGGAAATGACCTTATCCTAGTGCTGCATAACATAAATGGAATTCATCAGTTTCCAACCTACAATCTAGGCAAATGTTACTAGTCCATTGCATTATCTCAAAACAGAGGTAGCACAGTACTTTAAGGGAAAAGGAGAAGGTATTTTGAGAAAAAAAATGTGTACAATATCACAAAATATATCCTGGAAAGATAAATCAGTTGAGCCAAAGTTTTTATGTGCTCTGATGCTGATGTACTGTACTCAACAAGCTTCCAGTTATGGATCTTCCATGGATCTTAATCCCTGTTGCAAAGGAAATAATCTTTAAGTGTTCCCATGGACAGTCAACTTGGCGTGAACAAAGAACACAGTATCTGCATTTACCAATAAAGTCCATTTTTGTCTCTTGGGTGAACAATCTGTGCTACTCCCCTTCCTGGAAAACAAGGCAGGGTAGATACTTGAGCAGTTGCAGAGCATCTGTTGGAAAGCAGCACCCAACAGAAAGAAACCTTATATAACAAACTTCAAATCATCAGAATCTCCAGGCAGGTAGGTGGGGAAAAAAAAGGTAAAAAAATAAAACCCTGAGTGCCTGATTTTCTCTTCTATATTTCTGCTTCTTATTTCAAGGAGATGTTTTCAGTTGGGAACTCTGCATATATCATATGCTCTGATTCCCAATATTTGTTTGTCTGCTCTGCAGGTTTGACCACAGAAAATAGATGAGCAAGATGGGAAGAGGTTTGCAGGATTTCTATGCTCAAGTTCTATACCATCACCAGCTTCTTCTAACCACAGATGCAACATTGCAAAAGGAAATGCAAAACATTGCAAAAGGATTAAAACAGAGGTGTTGCTTCTAATAAATACCCCAAGGTGAAAAGAACAGAAGGGGAGCAGAACCCCCATGGCAGAGAAGGTAGAGAAGAAGCAAACCAGTAAAGGGAGAGATGCGAAACTTAAAGAAAACAGAGTAATTAATGGAAAGGGAAAAAAAAACAGGAAGGTAAAGAATGCCCTAGAGGGAGAAGCCAGAGAGGGGAAGGACTAAAGGTGAAATTTCGCAGGTCAAACTTGTTTGGCCTAGAAACTTACTGCCACTGAAAAGGAGAGTCTGCCTCCCATTAACCCTCTTCATCCCCCTCTCCCAGCCACACACTGTCACCACCTCCCTCCCCTCTGCCTCCGTGCTTCTCACAAACCAATACAGCAAATGAAGCACACACCTTTATTCCATTTAGCAGACTGAATCAGCCCTCTGAGGGAGGAGATGACTGCCAGAGATGACACAAAAGAAATCTGGAGACTGTCTAGTTGGGAGTAGGATACTGGGGGCAGATGAAGAGCATGCATGGAAGTGCTTTGCAATAATAACAGGTTGTTACATTAGTGCAGCTAAGATTAAAAATAAAGAATACATGATAAGGAAACTGCAGTTGAACTTTTTATGATGACAAGGAAGAAGTTGAGAGCAAAAACTTACAGACTGGGGGTTATCAACCCCAAAAACCACAGGATACTAGATCCAGCTTTATTCTGTACACATAATATAAAAAACAGGGAGAAAAGATTCCTTGTCTACCTCGTATCAGAATTTAACACTAATTGCTGACTAGCAATTAATGTTTTCAAAGGCCAGATCTCAACAAAAGCTTTCTGGATTTTGAACACAAGCTACTGTGGCTGTGATTAGAAAGATTCCTTACACTGTATTTATGGTGGCCAAGGAGTTTCTGATTTCAAACTGCTCAGGGTTTGGAGCCCACCCTGGTCTGCAGTGAAGAGGAACCCACTGAGCTCTATTACTCAGTTGCCTGCAATCATCTGTACCTCTCTTAAGCCACTTAGCAGCCAAGATTTACAGACAGATCTTTCTGGCCATTCTGATTACATTTTACCCTTTCACATTCCATCCTTATTCACTTATGATGCATTTATGATTCCTCCCAGCTGTTCTTTCCAAATTTTCTTCCTCCTTAATTTACCTGACAATGTGTGCCCAAGGAATGCGTGCAGCTCACTTTGGGAAGTGTAAACCTCCAGGGCAGCTTCTCTTAAGAGAGGACACAAAGCATCACAGTTGGCTTCCTGTGTGTTCATTCCAGGGCAACTCAATTAATTCATGCTTTCCATGATTCCCATTGTGGCTGTTCCTTACACAGCTTTCAGGAGCTGTAATGTGGGATTTACACCTGCAAACAGATTTCATTAAAACTGCCCCTCCTCTCCTGTGTATCATTTGTCATTGACAACAGAAAAGAAGAATGAACAGTTTCAGCTAAAATTTAGTTGCTTACAACACAGCAGCTGGGAAATTAGTAGGTAATGGAATCTACCTACCTGATCATTAGTGGAGCCAAGTTTTGTTTTTCCAATATTACTGTAGGAACTGAGTGCTTTCTCAACAGTAACTGCTAATAAACAAAGGAAAATAGCTATACAGTTTCAGACAGCACACTATTATGAAACTGGAGAGAAGAGACTTCTCTACTTCTCTGCCATGAACTTCACCTGGAGCTCGTGACTCAAGGTGTCTAATGCCTCATCATTTGAGGCAGGAGAAGGTTTCCAAGTGCATCCTGTTTTGGGAGGACAGCCAGCATGATCCTTACTGCAGTAAAAGATTTGTCTAACTTGAATGTAAACATCTACAATCTCCATCTCAGCTTACCACCCTATGCTTCCCACTTCCACAGAAAGAAGCCCACACATCTGGTGTGTATGTATGTTACTGCAAGCAGACATCTAAAGTAGGACACAGAAATTGAAGTGCTACTTCAGAGGGAGTCCATGACAATTAGGTCAGAGGCTGCCCTTCAGGCATCTGCAGTTAAGTGAGGAGAAGCCCACCTGGGAGACCAGCTATTAAATCTCATCTGACTTTCAGAAAAGTCCTTAACAGTCTCAGTGCCTTGGTTCTTTGCATTCAGAAAAGCAGGGGCTACCATACAGGTGAAAACACAATATCTTCAGGTGAAAAAGCCTGAAGCAAGCATGAAGGTCTTTTTTCCCTGACCTTTCCAATAGTACATGAATGCAGCTTCCATACAGAGGTAACTCCACATCTGGAAAAAACTTGCCTCTGTGGCTGCTGAACCAGAGCCAAGAGTGATACTGGAAGCACACTTCTTCCTTGGGGAATTAGCACTTCTCTTATCCTGGCCAAATGTTCATTCAGTTGCTACAACTAATGGTTTAAGTCTATTTCCCAAAAAGAAGAGAGAGAAAAGATGACAGACAAGTATATGAAATGCATAAAGTTCTATAAACAAAACCTAGAAACTAAGGAATCGGAATTTAGGGATAATACATTACAAAAATATTTTATTCAGAACCTTTTTTCTTTTATTTATTTGCTACCTATCAAAATATGTTGATAACTTCTAACCAGTTTGCAACAGAACTTAGGGAAATAGTACTTAATGCCCATGAAGAACGAAGTGCCACCTCACTCCTGGAGACGCTTCTTTACAATAACCATGCAAATCTTCTTAGACAGAAAGAAATCCTATTTGGAAAGAACTTGATCACTGTAATTTCCTCGACGTCTGAAAGCTCTTTATATGAGATCTAATACATGAGAAGAGTGTGACCCTGTTACTGCTCTCAAGGAGTTGCCCAAGTGTTGCTCATCCTGGTGAAGAAGTGAGCGGGAGGCTGGTGCAAAGCAACCTGAATGCAAACACTAATCCGTGCTTGCAGCAGGCGGTGCAAGGAAGAGGAGCTGCACCTTGTGCACACCCTGGAACGCTCCTGCACGGCCAAAGCAGAGGAGCCCTCGAGGGCAAACCAGACTCCAGATCAGAACCTAAAGCTGCGAATGTGCTGTGCAGAGGGGCAGGAGGAGCAGCTTTTCTTAAGAGTGTAATCAGTACACATCTAGAGGAGGAGCCTTGACTCTTCTCCATGCCTGTGGTCACTCAGCCAGAGATGCCAGCGGCGCTGCTGCCTGAGGGGGCATCAGCCGGGAAGGAGCAACAGCAACAGATGTAACCATAGGGGAAGGTGAGAATCCAGACAACATGGCCCGGGGCCAAAACCACCTGTTCTGGTAAGCTCTTGATACAAGAAATGGACAACCCATGGAGCAATCTCCAGGGAAACTTTCCCCATAATGTGAAAGATGTTAGCAAACATCCAGGAGTTCGTTAGCACTGGTACTACCAGAACCTCACACAGGATAAATCACTACACTTCTTAATTTATAAGTCCCTATATATATGCATACTGTATAATTGACTCTTGGTTAGTGATGTCCTACATGTGTTAGTGCATATTACTGCACTATGAGTTAGCAGCAGCATGGCAAAGAAATTTAATCTAAAATACTTTTGGTTTAGAAAAAGGTTAAATTAATTTGTATCCCTTACATGTGCACAATGGTCTCTGTATCCAGCATCCGTGAAAATTCACTAGAAAATCTTTAAACTAAAACTGCAAACCACTAACTTATAGGTCAAAAAAGGTACCCTAAAACATAGCATAAAATATTTTTTCAACAAAAATTAGCATTAACCCCATGGGTCACTAGAACTCACTTAAAGCTGCAAAAGAAAATACCAGTTTATCCTGTCATATTTTTCTCACCTTAGAGGCTGTAGTTTTAATAAATGTAACCATTCACAGTTTCATGTGAAGATGAATGACTGGGTTTCAGGCCTAATTTTTTTTAATGTTTATTTTTCCTTGCGGACACAGACCAAGATAAAAATAAGGGGAAGAATGCTGGGGTTAGGGGAGGTGGGTGGGGGGAATAAGGAGGGGGGGAAAGAAATGTATCTTCAGGTTAAGAGTATCAAAACAGCTTAGGAGACTTGGGCATGCAAGCTAAAATCTCAGTGAAGTCTCATCTCTGTAAATCATACACATCTGGGAAAATAACAATTCACTGAAGATTTTTCTGGTTCCTGAGAGTGGGTAGATCTCCATGTATTTCCTTCCTTGTTTATCTGCTTGCAACTCACCTTCACTGTAAAGTAAAACTGGGCTGTGCTCTCACTAGCAATTATCCTTCTCCCTGAAATGTCTTCCAAGAACTGAAGTAGAAAAACACAATTTTCTTTCATTACATATGACTTTTACAGAAATTGCAGCTATATAAGAAAAGTTTTTAAACCACTAACTTGAAACAAGTCACTCACAGATACATGATCTGGTTGCTCAGATTAGAAAGAAGAATGCTTATCAACAACAGACAGAAGCATGGGCTCCTATCTAAATTTACCATCTAAATATTTGACAAGAATTTAGGAGGAGGAAGGGCTCTTTCACAAACCAAAAGTTTATTCAAAATTGTTTCATGAATAGTATGGGATTGTTAAAATCCATTTAGTCTGCGGAGTAATAACTACACAATAAACCTCCCAAGAAGTAACGTGACTACTGTACATTTTGATTTAATGTTGTAATTCATAAACCAGTTTTGCAGTGTAAAAGTAATTACTTCAAGACTGGAACAAGACCAAACCTCTTGTGACCCACAATAATAATATTCATAATGTTAACAAACCTCTTCAAATGAAGTCATTGTTTAATACATTTCAGGCTATATGTGAAGTGGTTACAAACATCATGTTTTTGTAGTTGTCAATAATTTGGGGATCATGTAAGCAGATGGACATGGTGTTCTTCTGGATTTCAACTGTAAATTAAGAGTCAGGGTATTATTATTCATAGTATTCACTGAGGCTGGTTGAAAAGCTAGTGTTCCAGCTGAGAAGGAACTTTGCTTTTCAAAATTTGACTTTCATCTGATTGAGTCTAAAGCCAACATTTTCAAAGGTTTTGTGAACTATTAATTCCTATAATTTTTTTTTGGAGCCAGATAAAGACAAATCATGAAGCAGTCTGCTGGTTAGCAATGAGCCTGACAAAAATTCCTCTTTTCTCTGAGCCTGGCAGAGCACTCATGCAAACTGCCCTTGGAGTGACAGTCCCTGGGAGGCATCCCAGTACATCTCTGCTCCAGGGCAGGGAGCCTGGGAAGCCAGAAAGGCAGCCTGAGAATTACTATGGAATTAGGATTTGCCACAGTCCTGTGAAGCCCTGAGGTCTTGGCACTGAGGAGCTGCAGGGCTGTGCCATCCCTGGCAGTGCCAAGCCCTGGCAGGCAGCCTGCCCTGCAGCTGGGAGGCCTCTGCAGAGCAGCTCTGCCAGCCAGCCCACACTGGTATTGGAACTGAGAATTTTCAGCATCACTGGGCCTGGGCTTGGATCGCTCTATGGACGTTACCAAAGATACACACTCCTGAATCAGTCCCAAGCCTTGGGCTGTGGGACAGCCCAGGAGGATTTTTTCTCAGTTATAAACCCAGAGTGTCCGTGCAGCCTGCTTGTAACTCAGGGATAGTTTTCCTGGATTGATTAGAAGTGAATTCAAGGAGTTGCAAATGAAATATTTGAAATCAAATAAATCAGTTTATTCCCACTATAGTAAATTTCTACTCATTAGCGTGATTAATGGCTTTTGAAATGTTTCTTCTTTTGTATTTATAAAACAGAATCATATCCAATAACCTCACACACTGAGCTCCTTATGAGGTATTTTGAACTTGTATATATGACTGTCCACTAAATTAGCAATGAGCATCTTTACAGAGTGCTCTAGCAATTTACATTCACTGCCTGGTTTTACCCTGAGGAACAGGAATGGTTACAATTTCACTGTGTGGAGTCTGAGGGTTTCAAGCAGTAATGATTTTTATTTAAGCATCATTTTCCCTGGCCATAAGTTTATTGCTGTTTTCACCTTGAGGCTGCAAAAGCATCAAAGCATATTTGTTTTTTAGTAAGAAACTTCAGTCACCTAATGATTCAGGCATAAAAGTTTTCCTGACCTGTCATGACAAGTGAGAGAGAATATGAGGGAACAAACTTCAGTACTCAAAGGGAAGATGGAGAAATGCAGGATATTAAACACTCTGGATGACTCTTCCCCTAAGTCTAAAAACATTGTAAAGAAGTTAGGAAAAGAGCAAACAACAACAACCATGTCCAAGTGTTCCAGGTGCATCTTCAGATTCAGACATTTACCCATCAGTGTCTATGCATGGGTTATGCATCTTGGCCCCCATTTGGTCCTACTCTATACAGACAGTAGAGTTGAAAGAGTTTGGGACATGGCAGTCTGAAGCAGATGCTGTGATAGATGGTGATAGATGCTGATCTGCTCCACACATTCCCAGTGCACTGACTGTGTGTGCCCACCTGGAGAAGCTGCTGTTGCACACACACCCATTCCAGAACCATAGAACAAGCTGTGCTACCCAAAGGTAGGAATGACTGTGTTATAGAACTTTGGTCCAACTGCCTGGATAGCCTGTTTCAATAGTCATGTGTTTCTACAATCTAAACCAATGCAAGCTAGAGCTTGGGGAAGGGATCTGCAAGAAGCCCTTTCTTACAAGTCCAGGCAAAATGGATTCATACCTTACCCAACCAGACCCATGGACTAACTCAGTACTCAGCAGTGCACATTGCTGAAAACACAGCCCAGTAAACATAAAGCAAAAGGTGCATTTATTGTACTTATGTTCTCCCCTGCAGTAGTCATGACAGGTGTACTACATGTGACTGCATGTAAATGTGGCATGTCACTCTCACAAATGAGTCTACATTCCAGAAGAGCTGAGTTTAACTGAAGAGTTATAATATGTTAGTGCTCAAACTGCTTCCCAGTTGTATTCAGAAAAAAAGTTAAATCACCCAGCACTTGGGCGTCTGGTTCTCCCTGTTACCTGGAAACTGGAGCTCTGAGTGCAAGCACTGTAGAGAAAGTGATTTAAAAAGCAACAGGAACATGAAAGCACCATTCATATAAGACATGCACCATCATCCAAGCACTTTCTCCGATTGCAGAGCTGTATTGTTTTAATCCGCAGGATCCTTTACTTGATGGAAGTATGCTGAATTCCTCGTAGGTTGGGTGCAATTATTCCAGTGTACCCCATACTGTGGCTATTCCCTTTGCAGAGGTGGGAGGAAGGTGAAGGCAAAGCAAATCCACAGCCCTCCAGATCTAGGGATCCAGAGGTGCTGTAGTCCCGGTGCTGCTGAGCAAGGACACTTATGCTAATCTGGGAGGGGAAGATCCCCCTGGGCAAAACAGCTTGGGAAAGGCTGGGTTGTATAAAAATGTTGGCCATTCTCAGGCAATTGTTTTGTAAAAAGGTAAGCTATGAATTGAAAGCACTGAAGCTGTTGCTAAAGATTCTCCCACCAGTCTGCTCTCCTTTGGCAGTAAGGACGCCCAGTTCCTTTGTAGTTAAATTCTTCTCAAGTGACTTGTATTGCTTTAACTGTCCTGGTAAGTCTCGAAAAAATGTAAGTATGGAAAAGGCCTTGGAAAGTCTCACTGCAGTTTTACACTAACTTGATAATAGTGGTGATTTCAATGAAGCCAGCATAGGGAAAAGCAGGAATAATGCAGCAGGGAAAAAGAGCCGTGCTAGAGCTGTGCTCTTTATTCTCCCTTTTTGTCCTGTTCCCTTGATTAAACAGTCGAGGAGAAATCTTGGAAGTGATCCTGTACATGATTTGTGCTCCTAAGCAGAGCCAGAATGCAGCGAGCCAAGCGCCAGGCTGAATATCCAAACTTTTGCTGTTTATATTGAGGCATATACTCACTGGAGTTTGAGACCGCTGCTCCCCACACACCAGCTGGGAGGTATCAGAGTCCGTGTGCATTATCCACCCATTCACCTCCAATTAGAAAAAGTGTCCACAAGATGCTAAGAACATCAAAGTGTTAAGGAAAAGGAATTCATGCACACCGGACAAAGAATTTAGGCTGTTTACAACTTTCCACTCTCTGATGTTTATTACAACCCCCGCTGTAAAATCTGTCTCCATCTGCAGTACCTTGTAGTGAGAGAGTTAATGAAAACCCAAGCCACATTCCAAGGATGGCAATTCAGAATGAGAGCGACCTCAGCATTGTTTTGCTAAGATCTCAAATTGCCAATACTGCAAAATGAAGTAATGCTCTCTGTCAACATGTAGTATGCTCTATAAATGGGATTGCCTGTTCATCTGTCAGTAAAACATGCAGAAAAGCACTATTTGATTGGCCTGAGAGAAGCTGACTGCTTGCTTTGACTTCTTCCTTAAGATTTACTTGAAGCATGAAACTGCTGAAAATCTCCAGTGAGTAAAAAAGACAAAAATATATTAAAATTAATTAAATTCATTTGCAAATAGACCTCACTTTATGTATTTGGTCTTGAGTTAGCATTTCTTTATCAGAAGAATTAAATCTACTAAAGTTAACTAAAGCACTGAATGTTGAAAATTAATTTCCATGGACTTCAGTACTAACTTAGAAAACTTACATCTTTTTACAAACAGAATATTACTTCAATAGTTAACTTAGAAACCTCAGACAGTTTTAATAAATTTATAGACAGCTTCCAGATTGAATTTTGCTGATCCAGGCTTCTTAGGCGGAGTTTATGGAGCCAGACTTGTCATATGAGCTATTTCTATAAGCCTCAGGTAAATATACACAGGGTTTGTGTTGTTAGAGAAAGTGTTTTTTTCTCTTCTAAAAAATTTAAGTTAATCTTAAGCAAAAACAAAAGTTCATTCAGTACATTTTGTATTTGTTATTTTTGACCCATTTTGGGAAGTATTTTCCTTCCACAGATCTGCACTGTCCCTGCTTCTGTCCAACTCATTTTAACTCTTTAATTTCTTTTACCACTCTGTTTCACAGACTGCTGCTCTGGTCTCTTAGTTAGAAACAGCTAGATGCCACAGCTGAAGGAAAGGAAAGGTTTTTCAGGTATTTCCTTCTCCTTCCCGCCCAGCAGCTCTCATGTGCTCCCTTTCCTACCTGTCTGCTTTAACTCAAGTTTCATAGAAAAGTTTGATCTGTATTGCAAAACCAATTTAGAAGTGTCAGTTATTACTCATATAGCTGAACTCTTGACATGGATGCAATTACAGGGATCAAATGGATATGTTTTATTTCCATTGCAATTCAAAACTGCTATGGCCATCTAAAGCAGCTTTATTGGAGTATCACTCTGTAATAACAGGGTTCTCCACTTTACATAATTTGGAATTTGTAAACTCCATAGCCAAAGCTGTGCCTCTTAATTTAAGATTTCACTTTAATGTTTTTCGATGGAGCATCATGTAAAAGATTACCCATAAAACCCAGAATTAGAGTCAAAAATACACCAAAGTACTCAGAGACAGGATGTCAGGATCAAAGGATCTGCAGCTTCCCTTTTAGGTAATACATGGGCCTGCAAGCAAGATGGGAAAACATCCCTCCCCCAGGCTTCATCTATAACATCTGTCCATCCACCATTGCTACTAAGCTGAAATTTGCAAAATAATGCAGTTAGTTTTTTTCTACTAAAGTATGATATAGCATACAGGCAAAGGATTGTTAAGTCTTGCTATGACAGATAATGTGATGAAAGGTAGCATTAACAGATAAAGCATGAAGAAACTGATACAACTGCAATACAACAGGGATGACCAAAATTCTTGCACCTTAGCTGAGAATGAAGAAACTGATACAACTGCAATACAACAGGGATGACCAAAATTCTTGCCCCTTAGCTGAGAATGGACACTTTAATGTGATCAATGCCTGAGCTTGAGGGCCTGTTGGAGCAGAGAGATGAACACATGATGGCCAGAAGCTCCCACTGCTCTTGTTTGAGACACCACTAAATTTCTGAAACTGGGAACCCAGTCAGCCCAGCAAGGTATTAATTGTCCAAGCAATTACTGTTGGCTCAGCTCTACTCACAGCCAAGGATACGGATCAGCCACTGTGCAGCACAACTTCACTGCTGCCTCATGCTGGAATTACAACCCTTGAAATGCCCTGTGAGGACTGGAGAGACTGGCTACAGCCCATTAAAAACTCCAAACAAAATGAGAGCAATGTTCACATGACAGAGACCCAGGCACACAGTCTGAGATGCAAAGAAGTAGATTGTCACTTTTTGCTGGTTCTTATGAGAAGGCAGGCAGCAGTATTTGGCTGATGATGGTGTTTAGGCTGGTGTTGTTCTACAGAACACTCCAACAAAAGAGATGAGACAACAAAGCCACGTCTGAAAATCACCCATGACAGACTCTCCTGCTCCCTCTGTACTGTCTGCTCCCAGCTGTACCAGCACAAAAAGTTCTTTTGTGATCCTGGGTAAATTATTGTGCTAACAGAAATTACTGATCCCATGGGTTCACAGATAGAAAAAACTGTATGCTGCTCCTTATTTAATTTTAAGTAAAAACATCTTGGCTTACTTAAATGGTCCACGCTGAAGATTTGACTGATTTCTTGCTTGAACCATAAACATCCAGCTTGCATCCATCCTGGTCTGTTGGTTGCTCTGAGACCCACCAGCACAGTACAGTGATGAACAGATGGTTGCAGTGATCTGCTCCATCAGCCTAGAGGGACCCAGAAGACAATGCTTGTATGTGTCTGCTGACCATCTGGATTATTCCAACAAATGGGATAATTTTTAGACTGCTGTGGTTGCCCTGCTGATGTGTGAATGAATGCTCTCAGTATTCTGTTACTTCACTTCAAAAACATTGTGAAACATCCAAATTCATACACATCTCCCTCTTACTCTTCATTTAATCTCAGGCTGCTGACAATGGCTGTAATTCAAGGTAGCAGCTAACTACTCACATAGCTTTGAGTATGTCTCTACCAAAGACTGTTCATACTTTTAAAATTCTAAATCTAACTTGGTTCTTTTTTGCCTTTGGTTGTTTATAAAGCATTAGAGCAGTGTGGTGAATCCCACCGTGACCCCTGGAATTTTTAACTATGGGATTCACATGGAAAATTGCTTCTAAACCCAAGGCAGAGGAAACTACACACCTCTGGTTGTGATATCTGCTATATCAAAGCTTGATCTGCTACCTCTGGTAGGATCTCAGATCCAGCTAAGGGTCTCAGATGGAGAAGCCAACTCTCAGGCACTGTACTTTCAGTATCGTACCCTGTGTCATGAACTTTTATCAGTTCCTCCACATTCACCTACAGTGTACCATCCAAGGAGCAGAGTGTTTCACTTTGGACTCTGAAGTGTGTAATCCCACCAGAGGAGCAGCACAAAAAATGCTGCAGGAGGTGCCAGCCCATGAACCATGGTGCCCATTTGATGGAGGCTGAAAAGAGCATGGCAGTTCTGCTGCTCGAGGGCTGGCATGACACACAGACCTACAGTCCCCTGGTTTTGGTGGCAACCCAACCAAAACAAGTGCAGAGCAACTCTCAGCAGAGGGGAGGAGAGTTCACTGTGCCTGCAGTGAACTGAAGCCACCCATGTGCCTCAGCCTCGCTGCAGCTGGACCATAGCATTCCTTTGGAGCTCATGTATTTCTCAGAGGCTTTTCTGTTTGTTTTCTTAACAAAGCTTTGCAGACTTTTTAAGTGAGGGAAGGGAAACTCAGATATTCCCCTCCCTCCATTTTAAAAAAATCAGGCTCAATTTTTTAAATAGATATAGGGAAAAAAAATCTCTATTAGACTCTCCCAATCCTTTAAGGTCTGAACTTCATGGCTTTTTTTTAGCTGACTCAGGAACTTTTAATGTTTTAACTATCACATTTATTTTCAGTTGAATATTACTAAATGAGCAATTCCATTATGGCAAAATTGATATTATTGTAATTGAACAATGTGAGATATATCTAAAGGAAAAGAAATTAAATGAATCACTCTTCTTTTGATTTAATTCAGAAGTTAAATCCTAATACCTAAGTGAACTTGACAGCATCTGTCACTTTGTCTGCAAGTAAATTCTTATTTCTTCCCTCCAGCACTGGAACATAAAGGTGCTGCCAATATGTGGATAAGCACTGTGCATTACACAAAACAGCAGTACATTCATGCCTTGTGTTGTAATGGAAACTCTCAATTTAAGATCTGAAGAGCAATAATAGAGAGAAGGAAAACTTGGAGCTACAATTTTTATCATAGCTGGCAGGATTTTTTTCCCCAAGTGAGGTCAGGAAGCAGACTGGAGAACTACATTTACAGCACTCCTCCTTGTCATGCACAATAGGACTGAAGTGCTGCTCTCCTGGAGGTGACTGAACTATGTTTCACTCAAACTTAGCTGGCTGTTGAGCCCATGTCACTGAGGGTGGAATTTGTCTTAAAGGACTGCAGAAAACCAAAGAAGTTTTTCACTTAATGAGAAAGCCCTGAAAAGGTTTGGTATCTGTGCAGTAGGTTAAACAAACAGCTGCCCTACACCTTTCAAACATTGAGACTCTGTGCAGACTCATGAAGGGTTTAATCCATCCAGGGGTGGATTGCCACTAGAGGAGTGATCCTGCATTCCTCTACTCTTCTCATGTCCATCCACTCCAGATTTAGTGTGTTTGTGGCAAGGCTGCCACTCTGAAGGGAAATTAATAGTCTTGTGGTGGATTAACTGTCTGACACATCAATTCCCCCTGAGGTCACTCAACTACTGTAGTGTTGCAGGGGAAGTGGGAGGAATGGATGATTTCAGGTTGCTTTTAACTGGGGTAATTAAATCCTTAAATTGGAGTAATTAAACATTTGGTGCAACTGTACATTCCCTTCTCCCAAATCCTGTGTATTTAGGGCACACTACTCCAAAAAGAGATGGCATTATGTGTTGATTTTTCTACCAAAGGAAAGCCTTTATCACCATTAGGAAATAATTCCATTGTGGAATTTACTGTAGCAACAGTGACAACCAGGAGTAAAAATGGGTTAAGGAGTTTAAAAACTGAATAAAGGTGTTCCCAGCCATCAGTGGCTATTAAACAACATCACTCAGATTGTTTTGTACAATACTGCCTATTGTGCAGAAGACCCTAAATCAGTAACCACAAGGGGAAAATCTAACTTTTGTCTTACACTTCTTAATTGTTCCGCTGTCTACTACACTTTCTTTAATCATCACTCCTGCCTCCCACAGGAAAGAGCATTAGGGTGTTAGGGATCCTCTCTTCCTCTCCACCAGGATTCCAGTTCTTGTGTTAATGTACCCACACCTCACAGGAGTCTGTGGAGACCCTCTGTGCTATCACTAGCATTCCTGACCTGCCACTACCAAAAGTTACAAATGCTGAACTCCTCTATAAAAAGTTGCTTGAAAAGAGAGCCTGAAAAGGGGAGGAAAGAAAGGAGAACCATGAAACCAAATGTCTTCAAAAAGAAAAATGAAGCAGGGAAAACAGTATAGCTGCAAAGTGAATTGCTTTTGGACCAAGTGATATCAGTAAAGATGATTTTTTTACTAAAAGGATAAGAACAAANACAATACTGCCTATTGTGCAGAAGACCCTAAATCAGTAACCACAAGGGGAAAATCTAACTTTTGTCTTACACTTCTTAATTGTTCCGCTGTCTACTACACTTTCTTTAATCATCACTCCTGCCTCCCACAGGAAAGAGCATTAGGGTGTTAGGGATCCTCTCTTCCTCTCCACCAGGATTCCAGTTCTTGTGTTAATGTACCCACACCTCACAGGAGTCTGTGGAGACCCTCTGTGCTATCACTAGCATTCCTGACCTGCCACTACCAAAAGTTACAAATGCTGAACTCCTCTATAAAAAGTTGCTTGAAAAGAGAGCCTGAAAAGGGGAGGAAAGAAAGGAGAACCATGAAACCAAATGTCTTCAAAAAGAAAAATGAAGCAGTGAAAACAGTATAGCTGCAAAGTGAATTGCTTTTGGACCAAGTGATATCAGTAAAGATGATTTTTTTACTAAAAGGATAAGAACAAATACTAAGAGGAAATATTTTTTTTAATTTTAGATTTAATTTATCATTATGTATTAACTTAAGCTTTTGCATAAAGATTCAGGTTTAGACATATCAAGTTTCTCTGCAGAAGGGGCCTTTAGGTCTCAGTAGACTGAAGGGGATATAGTCAGAGATTTCAGTACTGCTGTTCACTGGTGCCCCCATTTCACAGGACATCAATTTGCCTTTCACTTTAGAAATCAGGATGCTATAAAACCAATCTACAAATGAAAGCAGGTGCTCAAGAATACTCTTGAAGAAGGATGCTTTGGTGAACTTGGAGCCAGAGGATTGGTATGGACCCAGCTCATTAATGCCTGCATTAATTCATGACATTGAAACACAGTCCTGTGATGTACAGACTCATATTCAGAGAACAAGACCCTCTGCTGGATGGCTCTTCTGACATTTATTTTCAATTCATCACTGATGGGGAGACCTAGACAGAGCATAGCATAGCATAATTTGACAGACACCCTGTCCAGAGCCCCAAATCCCCCTGAGTTGTGTGCACAGCCCTGTCTCCTCAGGGCACAGCCACAGCAGGGCAGGCAGGTCCTGCTCCCTGCCCAGCACAGGCTCCGTGCTGGGAACAGCAGGCACAGAGGAGCAGCAGAGCTTTCACAGCTCTGCTACAGAGCTGGGCACAGCAGGCACGAGTGGCACAGGAGGAGTGGAAGGGACAGAGTCTGCTAGAAAGGACAGAGTCAAAGCTGACAACTTTGGTGCCCACAGCCAAGCACACTTACTGACAGGGAAGGAGAAAGGCAGGCCTGTATTTTAAAAAAAAAAAAAAAAGCACTTCTCTCTTGAGAAATGCTTACTGCTTTGAAAGATCAACATAAAGCAAAGGCCTCATCCCTGCCCTTCTGCAGAGGCCGCCAGCAGTGCCTGTATTCCCCCACTGCCACCACCCTCTCTGTCCCCTCACCTCCCAAGTGCTTGGGAGGCCTGGAGAAGGCTCTCCTGAAGAGCCCCACTCATTTGCTGCTGCTCAGACATGAAAAACCCATGCATGCCTTGGCTGCTGCCACTTATGAGCATGGACTAGGAAAGAAACCAAATTGTTTGGTAATTTTTTAACTGGACACTACTTTTAGATTACTTGGGCTTGTTGTCCAGAAGCAAAAGGGCATTTACTTAACCCACCACACTGCAGAGTTTGCAAGTCAGATAATTTGTAGTCTGCAGAAGATATGGACCTCAACTCAAGAGTGTCTGTTGCTGTTTAAAGCTATTTTGGCCGTCTAAATGCTAAGGATTCACAACAGAAGCACAATGTGCACCACAGCTTTTACTCCTTGTTTTCCACTGACATATTTTTCATATTTTTCTCCATGAGCCCAGGGCAGTGAGGCAAAGGGAAGGCAGAAAACTGCAGAAGTTTCCCTTTTCTGCAAGGAAAACAGTTTTGAAGAACCACAGGGGATGGAGACTGCTCTCCTGCCTCATTTCAGAGCTGCAAGGAAGAAAGGAGCTCCTGCTTGGCCTCCTCCCTCTTGCTGCCACTGCTGGGAAGGTTTAACATCACTGTTTGCCTTCAGGCATCTCTGCAGCAGGGGACAGTGGAAGCTCAGCGTTTGGGGTGCTCTGCCCTCTTGGATGTCTGATCATGGATGTGCTCTCCACTTCACCAAGGTTTAGCACCATTTACAGCCACATCTTGGTCACAAAATCAAAGCCACAGAGGGAGGTGATTGGAAAAAACTTTATGAAAAAATTTTGCTTCTGTTCTAGCACATAATGTAAATTATCAGTAGAAAAAAAGATTTAGTAATTTTTTTTAATTTGAGGGGATCTATTGACAAAAATTTGTTTTTTCAGTATGGTGAGGACTTTTTGAGGTAATATTGTGTTTCATTGAAGCCCAGCTTTCCGCAGAAAATAAAGTTTCCTTATAATTGCTCTAAGAACTAAGCTGGTTTTCAGCACATCAAACTCCACGGGAGATGCAAATCCTTTCTTTTTTGTTTTTTAACCAGTCTTACATATTTTCCCAAATACATTGTTTTGTTTGATTCACCTTTTCTCTGCTGGCTTATTTCTCTGGCCACCAGCAGTAATTATTTTCTTTCTGTTACTACTTTTAAAAATACCAACATTTTGGTTTAAAGTAATTTAATAGTGTTCATGGCTCTCCTCTTAGACTGTGTATTTCCAGCTCTACCAGCCTTCTCATGAAAGGTGGCCCTAAGCCTAATTTTTTCCTAACTTTTGAAGTTATCCCTGTCCCTTGTTCACTGAAGTGCCTTGTTGTTTGCTTTCTGTTCTTCCCAGTGTTTCCTGATAATTCTCAGTCTTGTTCAGTCCTGTTCTGTCTTGTTCAGAGAAAACAATCACTTTGAGGACTTAAAGGGAAGACAAAGGATAAAAAGAACCCAGAATCATTACCATGACCTGTAATAATACATGTCCAGGACATACACCCACTGAGAAACCCCCACTGTATACAACCTGAAACTAAAATCTGCCAGTGCTTTAACACATTTCATCTTTAAACTGTGGAGTTTTCCTAAAGGGAAGAACTGGATGTAATCCTGGATCAGATGCAGCTGAAACATTAGGAGCCTTGCTTGGAACAGGCTTGGCCTTTTTGCAAATTAAATTCTATGTGGTGTGTTTAATTTGTTATCTATTAATGCCCAGACCCTCTCCCTCACTGTTACTATATAACCTTTTTTTCTCTGGGTTTTGATTGATAAAAGTTTGTCTTCAGAGGTTTTCTTTTTCCTCTCATGGACATAACTTTATGATGTTGAATTTCCTCTTGGGAGTCATAGATTTTGCTAGAACTCTCCAAGGCAGTCTCAGTGCTCCAAAATTGTAACTTCCCACAAACTGCAAGAATCAACTAGTTTAGAATTCCAGATCATTCCTGAAAGCAAAATTAAATATGGAATTACCCTTGACACAAAGATATTTAAAGGTGTTCATTCATTCCTAAACTCAGTTTCACTGTGATGATACCAACCCTGAATTTCATATCAACTACCTTATTAAAAAGCTTGTGATTTCTTCAAAAATAGACAAGCATTGCAAAGTTTTCTGTTTTCTAAAAATATATATTCCTCACAGTATATCAACATACTACATATGTATAGTATATATTCCCCACAGTATATCAGCCAGTCACCACCTGACCGTTTACAGAAGAATCTCTATTTGCTTTTTGCTGTGCTACATAATGAAGTGAGAGAGCCTGGCCAGCAGCTCCCTGGGTTGTTTACTTAACCATTTTCAAAGAGGAGATCTCAGCAGAAATAAGTGCTGGTATTTCCCCTTATAATATCATCTGAGTGGCTTTATTCCTCCCTTCAGGATGCTCTGGTCCAAATCTCCAGGTCTAGCTTATCCTGAAGCGCTCTACTTATCTGAGACCGAGGAGTTTGTTGTGATGAGTAAGGAACAACACACAGCTTTTCCTCCCTGGAGCTGTGCACAAACCCTGGCTGGGTGTGAGCTCTGGAGGCCAGGAGCAGGGAATGGCTCCAGGTGGAGTCTTTCAGCACTGGCACTGTTTGTCCCACCAACAAACAGTGCCAGCTCATTCCCCAGGGAACATGGACCAGCCTTTTCTGAACCGCCATGCAACAGGAGGAGCATTCTGTGCTGAACAAAATTCTACTTTCAAGTCACAGAATATTCTCAGTTGCAAGGGACCCACAAGGATCAAGTTCACAACCCTGGCATTATTAGCACATGCTCTAACCAGGTGAGCTCATGTCAGTCCCATTTGACCACTTAATAATTATTCTACTGTGTATCACACTGTAAAATGCATTCAGCCATTCATAAGCCTGGTGACCCAGAATTCCTTGATGCCCAAGAACTGTCTCCCTCCCGGCAGCATCAAAGGCAAAGCCCCACTGTACAGCAGTTGCACTGCCCTGAGCACAGAGCCAGGGGCAGGAACTTGTTCATCCAGAGCTGCTGCCAAACCACTCGTGCTGTGGAACCACAGCCCAAAACACACAACGTTTAATCACGAAACTTGCTTAGGCAGCTGCTGAAAAGGAGAGACAAGTTGCTTACACATGCATAGTCCTGAATGGCCTATCTTATGTGGACTTCAAGGTGCTTCATAAATATCATCTAAACCCAAATATTATTTAAGCCATCTAAAAAGAAACCGCTTCTCTGCGAGCTCTGGTTCACACGCAGCGAGGCGATGAAGTGGGTACTGACATCCACCAACCATTTGCTGCTCAGACACAGTGACCGCAGCAGGGAAAGCTGAACAACATCTGAAGCAACTTCTAGAGCCCCACAGCCCAGTACTTCAAAATTGAAATTGTGTCACTGTATGGAAGGTACAATTCAGGAAGGGTATGACAGTAACCAGCTCCTGTTTCAAATCACCAAAGGCAGGTAAAACATGATTATATTGTATTAAGTAGCTTTCTGAATGCACATTCACATTAGAACAGCAGTGCTGTAGTCTGTAGAGGGAACATGGTTTTGAAGCTGAGAGCACAGACCATGGCTTCTGATCACCTGGAATTCCTTGTGCTGGATCACAGCTTGCCTGTGGACTAGGCAGTACTGCCAGCAGCTCACTCCCCTGCTGGTGCACATTTCTTTTCCAGTGCTTCTCACAATGTTATTACTGCTTTTCCCTCCAGGTTTAGCAAAAATTATAACTTTATTTAGCATTTTTCGACTCTATTCCTCTACTTATTGTGATATTTTGAAAGTTTCTTTTGACTCATTTTTTATTTCTCCCAAATATTTTTGTAGCCTGGAGAAAGACTCTGATGTCAAGATGAGCCTAGCTTTGAACCCAGGGTGGAGAAACTTTTGATACATTTCCAGACTATTTAATTCTCTACTCAGGTCTCTCGAGTATCCAAAAGAACCAACTTTCCCAGGCCCTGCTTGCCTGTGAGATGCTGGAGAGCAAAGTACCCAGTCTTTCTGAGAGGTAAGGTGCTGATTACACAGCTTTCAGCACATCCTGAAAGCTGATTCCAAAAACTAATATTGTTTTTGGCATCACACAGAGTTCTTCACATACCCTGTAGAGGGAAAAGCAAGTGCAGGAAGGTGAGGAGTTTTTAATATAACTTGCAAAGAAGAGAAATATGGTGTTGAAAAAGACAACCTAAGATCCAGCTCAGACTCAGCCGAATCTCAGCTGCATCATTCAGGAGATTTTGCTTTTGTCCTCTCAGTTCAGTGTGGCCATGCATCAAAGGTTACTCCACAAAATTGTATTGGACTGAAAATTTTACACTCTCTCCTCTAGTACTCAGGATGGGTGTGCTGCAGAATTTCAGTATAATGGAGACAAGAAAGCTCAGAGATTTCAAAACCACTCCTCAAGTAAGTTTGGCACTTCTTGCCAAACTGATGTCATACAAACATGTCATATGTCATAAGAACGTGTGCCATACATGTTCTTAACACATTTAGTAGTCAAGAAGACAGCCATCAAAAATGATCAAAACTTCACAGCATGTCTTAGAGCAACTCTATTGTTAAAATAAAAAGTTATTGGTAAAACATCAAAGTGTGCTGAACAAAAAACCCCTTATTACAAAACAAAATAATTTCCACATATATATAACATATTTATATATCCACATATATAAATATATATGGAAAAGGAAGCAGGGCAATGCAAATTTTCCCTGGAAACAAAACTTTATTGGCAACTACCCAACAAACTTTCCTTAAAATACAATACAGTAAAAGGATCTTCTCTTCCCACCTCTTATGTTCAAGTTATCCAAAATTTTACCACGCAGGCCAACCCTACAGTCACGTGCACCAAGACAGCCTCCTGAACACTGATTTTGTTTCATGTAAGAGGGCCCTTGGGTCAGACTGGGTGGGATGGGAGATGTCTGTGTTGCTGCTGCCTCCCCCCAAAGCCAGCACCCACGTGTGGTGCTTCCCTACAGCCACTTTTCCCAGAGAGGAGCTCACCCTCTCAGCATCTCTTTCTGCCCTCCTGCAATGGACAACAGCTGTAAATTAGGATCACTTCACCAAAGCTGGCTGGAAGCCAGACAGACCTGCAAACAAATGGAGCCAGCAGCCTTCCCCAGCTCCATGGTATTCCCAGTGATATTCCCAGAGCAGCATGATTCCTTCATCATGGCTCTGACAGTGGAGTCCTGGGTGTGAGCAGAGACCTCTCTCTGCCAGGTGCTGCACAAACAGCATAAACCCACAGTTTACTGAAAAAGCAACCAGAACCTGAAATGGACACTCCCTTCCTCCAGAGCAAAGGAAGGGAAAATAAATAAGTGAGATAGATAAATAGAAGCCAGCAGAGAAATTAGTGTCTAGCCTAGAAAATATTTCAGAAAAAGGGTGAGCCTCTCAAAATGGTATCTTGAGAGAGAAGCACAGTTGCCAGGAATCAGAATGATTTCCCACCAGGTTTAATATGTTTTAACAAAACATAATTAATTTCTTCTGTCCTGAAAGAATATTTAAGCATTCTTTTAATCAGTGGGAATTTTCTCAACCTTCAGTTCATGGCTGTTTTCACTCTTGGCTTTGGAGCAAAAAGCTCTAACCTATTACTCTCTACCACTGGAGAAAAAAAAAATCAAAAAAGGAAAAAAAGGAACCAGACTTAGAAAAGATGCTATCAGTTTCTTTTCCAAGACAAAAGAGGACTTTTAAGATTGCAAGCATGTTCAGCACTAAGCCTCTGAAGCTAGTGTATTTCCCCAGGTGTATTTTCCTGGATGGAGTATCTGGTGGACATCATGGAAGGCAGCCCACTGACAACACACTACTGGGAACAGCTAATCATCCTGCATGATCATCACTTACCAGGTATTTGAGCTAGTATGGAGAAGACAGAGACCATGTTCTTATGCTGTGCCTGTGAGAAGGATAGAAATCTGACTTTTGCCCAAGATGGACTGGATGACTCCTCAAGTCTGCCTTTTTTCAACACCCAGGAAAAAAAGGGACACCATGCTTCTCATACTTGTTTGGTTTAAGTAAAGAGAGATTTCAAAAAAGGGATTCTCAAAAACGGAAAAGAGTAAACCCAAGCAAAAGGACAAAACCATGAGACCCAGTAAGCAGTTATCAATCAGCAGTGGAAATAGATTTTGCAGTTTATTTAACTTGTTTTTGCTGCATAGTTTGCCATTTGAGCTATATACTGGCTGGGGCAGTTTTTCCCTGAGCATATTGCTCCCAAGATGGTGTCCTTTGAACAACCCAAGTCACACATCCAGAGGCCTTTTCTAGCAGCAATGCCTTCATAAGCATATAAATCTGAGAAGTGAATTTGCTTATGGTGACTTGGTATGCTCATGTGGGACATCAGGGGTCTGGCTAACTCCTGTGCCTTTGGTGTCCACAGCACATGGTCACATGGAGGGGGTCTGCTCTGTTCTACACAAACCCAGTGCTGGTGGGACAAGCACACACCCCACAAGGAAGCACAAGTGCTGTTGAAATGTGGTGCTTGTGACTTATTTATTTTCCAGAAATCTCTCCCAGAACAAACAATTTTCTTTCCTTGTTACAAAAAGCCTTGGCACTAATGAATCCAGGAGAAATCTGCTTTTTAGCAGGGCCTGTGGAAATAGAATGAGGGGCAATGGTTTTAAAATAAAGGGGGGGGTCCATTTAGATTAGATATAAAGAAGTTTTTCACAGTGAGGGTGGTGAAACATCGGAATAAGTTGCCCAGGAAGCAACCTGGTATATGTCTGAACCCTGGAAACATTCAAGGTCAGGTTGGATGGGAGCCTGATCTTAATGAAAATGTCCTTGGTCACCTCAGGGGATTGGATCCAGATGTCCTTCATACACCTCTTTCAACTCAATTATTCTACAATAATCCAAAGGATTTCAATAGTTCCTCTTGATGTCAAAGTAGTATCAGACAAAAACCACCTTTCTTCCTGAAGGAAAGAAAGTTCCAAAAAAGTTATACAGCACAAATTTTAGAAAAACATTACATTATTGTGTAAATGATCATAGTTTCTTATCACATTACGTATTCAAGCTATTTCAAATTGATTCTCCCAGTAACACTTGTAAATCATATTAATCTTAATTTTAGAATACATTTACCTATATCCATAGATATCCATTTACCTATATCCATATATGGTATCCATATCCTACCAATTGAATACTCAAAAGTTCAGTGAGCTAAAAGAAACCACTTGTTTTTCATCCAGAGAGAAATCCTTAGTACCCAAGTTATGTAATTAAGATACGCATCCAAGTATTAAAAAAATATGTTTAATAATAAGTACTTTTTCAAGCCAACAACGCTTAAAGCCTAAAGCACGGATTTTTGTAAGGATGGATTTGCTCATGTAGGCATATTTACTGTAGATGTGTTTTTATTTGTGTTCATTGGTGCTGTAGGTTGCACTAGAATCCATAAATCTATCATGCTGTGCTTTTTATACCCCAGAAATTCAGCATTGTACTCTTGAGGCTCAGCATGGTAAGTACATCAAGTGACCTTCTCAACAACACAGAGGATGAGTTTTAATCTGCAGCTGTAGTAATAAGACTCTGCTACTGAAAGCCTTCAGAAGCTTTGTGCCAGCACAATTAAATGAGGATCTAGAGAGGTTTGCAGGGATGCACAC
>WBNQ01009863.1:0-21445 GCA_013401375.1 Spizella passerina
TCTTAAAAAACCAGTAGATACAATATTTTCTAGAGAAGCTTCTCTTATCTCCTAGAAGAATGCACACTCTAAAGTACGAAATGAAGCTGGAAAAATAACAGATCTTTGCTTCTCCTATTCTGTTTTTTTGTAGTACACTTTATAAACCCAAGACTTGTCTTAACCAAACAGTATTTTTTTCAGCTTTGTTCTTTAGTGTCTTATCCTTTTCTCAGTTACATTCTCCACATTACTGCAGTGTTCAAAATAACTATTTTAATGGCATTCCCAAAAAAGCCCTGTAACTGTAGCAAGTGGAGCGCACCAGGAAACCCCATCGGAACACCTGGGAAGGCAGAGCAGCAGCACAGACAGAGGGAGGTGCTGGCTCTCTCCCCCTGCTGCTGTGCCCCAGCACAGCCCCGTGACCTTACAGCAGCTGATGGTCTCATCCAGAAGAGAATCTCTTCTGCTTTGTTCATCCCAGCGTGCTGTCCTCCCCCCCCAGATTTCCTACAGAGGAATACAAAGAACACAGACACACAAGTTTAGCTTGCTGACATAATGCCCATATTTAATCTTTTAAAACAAGAACAAAATCAAGAATAAAATCAAGAATAAAAATTTCATTTAAGTCATACAGTACATTAATCTTTCAGCAATGACCCAATCTACAGTACTCAAATGCCTGGCATGAAGTCTATTATCTCAGCATTTAACAAGTGTATAACCAGTGACACAGTAAAAGAAGAGCTCACAATACACAGCTAACACAATGAGTTTAGATTTTCTTCTAAGAGTCCAGCTAGGGTTTGTAATACATGGGTCATTTTTGAACCATACTTTAATCAGCTTTTTGTTCAGTCAATCTGTTTGGGGCTTTTTTTTTTTTCCTGTTATGTGAGTTTTTCCATTATGTACAGGAAGATTATTTCAAATGAAATTGCACAAGTTAGAATATCTATCTATAGGCATACATGGTCAATCTAACTAAAAAAATTTAATAAGCAGTAATTACTCAGTCCTGGTTATACATTCCTAAAGGCTTAATAATACAGTTTTAAGAAGAAAAAAAAATAAAACAAAACACAACAAAACACAGCTGTAGGGTGGCAATCTCTGTAAGAAGCCTTCTTCCCTCCCAAAACAACCAAGGGCTAACTGTACTTTCCATGTTTGAAATGGGGTCTACAAAGAAGTCATTTCAGCAAATAAACAACAAAAACCATGTGACTGTGTCCTCTCTAAAGTCTGAATGGTTCGATGCATAATTCAGTGAAGCTCTCAAACAAATAATACTGGTAGGATGCAGACTGTTAACAGAAATTAGGACAATATGCCCTGATAGAACATTTGGGTAGCAAAACTGTATGTATGAAAGGGCCATTACCCAGTGGTTAAAGCAGCTTGAAGCAGGACAGCCCTGCCAGGGGAAAGGGTGGGCTCTTCTGCTCCTCAGCCAAGGCTACAGCTCTATTCTCACCATCTCTTAGCAAGCACCTGCCCTGCCTGCCCTCAGCCCCTTGCTCCTGTCTGAGGTGGAATCCCCAGCCCAAAGGCCAGGGGAGCATGGCAGGGTGTGAGCCCTCCTCTTCCCATGCCAGATGCTGATGCTGAGCAGCAGGCACGGGTTTGCTTCTGCTGCAGCTCCACCACAGGCAGAGGGGCTCCTCTCAACCCACCACAGGCAGGAGGGCTCTCTCAAGCCACCATGGTGCAGCAGGAGCTCTGGAGGTGCAGGCTGGAGGTCCCCTCTGTCCTGGCCCTGACTGCCAGGAGCAGCCGCCAAACTCTACAGACCCTGAGGGCTACCTCTAAGGCAAGTTAACTGAACGCGGGTGATGGAGCATCTTCTTCCCACGTTAGCAAAACATAAATGTAACTAATTAACACAACTGCTTTGACTTCTTTTAGTCCCTCTTTTCTGGTGCCAGGTCCTGCTACAAATGGAAAAAACCCCATAGAGCTGCTTTCCTAGATGGAAAAGCAGCAGAATCTTATGCCTTGTGGATCTGCCCTGTAATTTGCTACTGGCATAAACAACAAAAAAAAAAGTCCCATTTGTTTGGTTGGTTTTTGTGGTGTTTTTTTAAGAAAAAAAAAAACAATCCAGACCATCTAATGCACCTTCTCTGCACATCACACACGCTCACATGCACACACACCAATGGAGAGCTCCAGAAGAACAGGCATGGGAACCACAAAGCTCAGATGGAGAACAGAGTGGGAATCTCACACTTCTGTTTTCAATTCTCATTTAGCAATGAAGCAGCAAAATGATGTATTGCAAGAAATAAACAGTCACAGAACACACATACACCCGAATGCAACCATGGGTACATTTTTCCCATTTTTTCTTTTTCTGACAGACGTTGCTATTAATCTGACAGTTTCTTTCTGGCTGTGCTGAAGTTTTTGAAGAGCATCTGGTGCTTATTTAACCTAAAACACAAGAACCTCAGTGGCAATGGACAATCCATCTCATTAGCGCCACAACCAACCATCTCTGCTTGAGATTCTCTACAAAACCCTTCTGGAAGTTGAATCTGACTCTGCCTCTTTAGTGCCACTCTTGGTTGTTGTTTTTTTTTTTTTTTTTAAATTAACAAACACAGCATATTAATGCAAATTCGATGTTTTCTAAAAAATGCTCAGATAATTAGTTCAGCAATATGCAAAGTGCATCTATTTGGTTCTTTCCATAGATCACCTTCTGTTTTAAGTTTAAATTCCTTCACAGTTTAAAATATTGTGAAGAAATTATATGTATACTTTATGTATAGAACTATTTATATACATACACATATATACACACAACTCTGTACTTTATATAGCCATAAACACTCACTACTTTACTATTTATATTATATACACATGGCATGAACACACGCTCAGTGAAGAGTTGGTGCAGGCTGAAACCATTCCATTGGGTTTAATGGAATAACAACAGTGAAACCATGAGTGAGTTATCAAGAGACACAGACATACATCTATTAGATAAGTGAAAGACCAATTAAATCAGCTCTTCCATTTTCCTATTAGCACAGGATTGTTCCCACCCCATTCCATGCTCCATAAGCACATACACAGCTACTCTGCATTCAGTTTAGGTGAGAGGGCAGTGGTGGTTCTTTTTCCTAGATGAAAGAAGAGTCCATATTCACTCGGGCTCACCGCAGCCTCTCCTGCAGGAGTGGGCACAGCTGGGCCTGGATGCCGTGCAGGATTCCGAGGGCTGCGCCGCCGCCAGCTGAAAGCACCTGCCAAAGCTTTATTGCATGGTTATGGGACAGCTATCAACTGTTCACAGTCTGTGAACTCTCTCCAACAAGTGGTACAACTGTATAAATACATACTTTAGCACAAAACAGTTTAACACGAGGCAAGTCCAAGTACAAATGAGACCTAAAGGCCTATGGGTGAACTTTAAAGGCCAGCAGTTCTTCAGAGTGCATGTTGTTTAAGGAACGCAAGTCGGGTAATTTCAAAAGAAGTTTTGTGAAAATAGAGGCTTCGTTTGGGTGATTTTTCATAATTAAGGTCCTTAATGCACGGATTAGTGTTTCCTGAAGTGCCTCCACAGAATTGACATTTTCTATTCCGGAGCGATCTAAACAAAAGGGCAGGGTGAGAGGGAGAGAGAGAAATTAAAAAACAGAAGGGTAGGGGGGAAAAAATTGACTCAACAGATGTAGCCTGCAACATAAAACCAGGGCAAGAATCCCTTACTAAATTAACAAGCACAAGAAAAATCAGATACTTCTGCCCGAAGTTTTAAATCACACACCGAAAGTCTTTCAAAGGTTATTTAGCATTAACTTTTCAAAGTACTAAGTTCATGCCAAACTGGCAGCATTCAATCACTATTTCTGTGATCCCTAACCCATGTTTCCAGAGGATGACAGATTGAAGCAAATGTTTAAATATGTTGCTGAATCACAACTTTCAACCCAAGGAAAAAGACAGGGTGCATAAAAGTAAAAATTTCAAACGTTTCTTAAGGCTAGATATAGAATCCTAAAATTAAACTGAAGGTTTGAGGAGGAAATCCCACTCTGGACAAGCCACAGTTGTTATCTGCACAATGGAATTCTCAGGGGCAAAGGGAGTACAACCGTTCATATGACTGGGCACTATTTCCAAGTGTGTTCTGAAGCATTTAAAAAAATGAAACATGATGCACCCAAAAATTCCCAGCTGAGGAAAAGAATGTCAACATCAAGACAAATATTATGTTCTCACATACTGCACTCCCACCACACCTGAAGCATTGCTTTTAAGAGATCTGTATTTAAGCACACCTGGTATCATTAGGTGGAACCTCAGTAAGGATGGATTTTTAAGTAAAACATCTCACCACATAATCATGCACAGTAGCTGGTTTTTTTCCAAGCTGTAGCTTCTTTTCTTAAACACTATGTAAATTCAGCAGGGCACACACAGCCGAGTGACTGGCACAAACAGAAATGTGCTTTGATGTGTACATGTACTTAAACACTTTGCAGAACTGGGACGTGGAGTGACAACAGCTTTCTGGAGTAACACTGAGTCAGATCCTACAGAGTGGGAATCCCTTCCTTATGCTGTCAGTGCCAATCCCATCAGATTGCTCAGGTGAACAGGCTAGGAAGTCCTCCTGGACTACTCAGTGCAGTTCCCTACTGCTATAGGAAAAATTATTACATAATACAATTAAGGATGCATCTTGAAGCAGTCATATCTGTTTTGTTCCTTTAGGAAGATTGTTCCAGAATCTTCTACAATTAGGAGCTCTGGTTACTATTAAACAATTTTTATTAGCACACATTCTACTTTTCTGTGAAGACTGTCCAAAAGGTTTGACAGCTGCTGTCCAAGAGAACATGAGTGAGGAGACATCTCTGCCTTTATTTATTAAATGATCTCTCCTGCTTGCCCCCTGCTCTGCAAAAGTTTTGCTGTATTCCAAGTAGGTACAGTGACATTTGCACAGAACATGCCCAATGGAGTTCCACAAGAGCTCTGGACAGTGAGAACAGCACTGCCTTGCCTCCCCTGGTGGAAGAAGCAGCCCAGCCTCTCCTGGCTGCCCTGGGTGAGTTACTGTAGCCTCCTCACTTCAATTACTCCTAGTGTTTCTACCCCCTCTCAGTCACTTCCAGTCGCTCCCAGTGGCCAGCAGATTTTGTTAGTATTATGCCAGCAAGGGAGAATAATAGAGGGTGTGTACTTCATATTCTTCTACCACAAAGCAAGACCCTTAGTTAAGGGATTATCTGCTCTCTAGACCTGCACAAACCACATTCCTTCAGCTTTGCTTCCGCCCTGCTTTTTCCTCCTTCAGTGGCCATGATCCACCCTGCTACCTCTCCTCCATCTTCAACACATCCAGCCAACTGAAGCCAGAGGTGAAGCATTCTTTTAGTTCTGGAACGGTACCAAGATAATTCCTCAGCACCACCCAAGTGTGAGCCTGCTTTTTCTTTCTTTGCCATATGACATGGGAAGGAGAGAATGTATACAGTTACAAAGTCCTTGCTACTACCCCTGCTTCTTCCATACATTCTAAATACTACTCCTAAGAGTGGATATTCATCCAGTGTTAAGTGGAGATGTTTCTCACAAGCATTCTCCCAACTAGCAGTATTTAGAGACCTAACTTCTTTTTCCATTGGTGAGTTTTGTTTTTTTCTTAGTTTTCATCAACTAAAAGTCTTTAAAAAGATCTTTAATTACTGAAGCATCGTACTTTATATTGTGGATCACTTAATCAACATTCAACAGTCACACTCCTTTCTGCTTTTGGAACTGATGTAAGTTTTGACTACTATCTTCCTTTCAGTCTTTTCTAAAATAACTTGAATTCTGAGATTAAGGAGTCATAACGGCCTTTTTCTTCCACCTTCAGTCCTTCTTACATTTATGGCATTTTTCCCTTTCCCTGCATCTCCATGTCATTCTCTCTGATCCTGTTCTTCAACTCTTTATCTCCAACAAAGCACCACCTCTCCTTACAGGAAAAATTACTTTTTTGCATACACTACTCCTCAAAGAGTGGGATGCAGGGATCTGTCTTTCAAGATCTGTTTAATCAACACATGCCCACAATCCTTCAGTTCTACGGGCAAGTTCTCTTCCTGGCAATTCCTCTCACTGTAAGCATCTTCCCCCAGGAACTCTGCTGAGGCCACTTCTGTTCTGCACTACCTGCCTGAGCACAAAGCCTGCTCATTTACTCACTTGTGCAAAGTAACAACTGCAGCATTTCAATCCCCAGATTTCTCATGTAACAAAGCAAAGTTGCTCTGAAAATTTTTGAACTCACAGTGATCATCAGGGTTAGCCTTGTGTCTGGAATACAGCCCCAACATGGACTAAAAAAGCTGTACTTCATAAAACCCTATAAAATTTTGTGAAGATGTCCAGGAAGGCTGTGATCAGGCTGCAGATCAGATCAAGAGGCAGCTGAGACACATGGCAATAATATCCAAAATATGATCTGAAAAACCCTCAGCAACTGCAAGAAGTCTGAACACCAAACACCTTCTCTTTGTCCTGCTGCATGGCTGACACCACATGCTGCACATGTTACATGCCATCCCTAAGCTAACCCCTGCTGGGAGCTGGCAATCAGCACAGTGTATTAAAGGCTGGGGAGATGGCACTGTGCTGGAAGCACATTTAACAGAACACATACAGCCACTTAGACTGAAAACAGGTGGCACAGAGATTGAGATATTCTAGGACCCAGGAGCTGAGCAAGCAAGAAGAATGGCTGTAAGCCTAGTTAGAGTGCACAAGAAGAAAAGAAACCTGGTTGTCAGTCCTTATTTTAAAGGCTGCCTGCAATTCTTGTCAAGAATTTTGAGTCTGGAAAGGCCACTAAGACTTCAGGTTTCTCTCTGTTATCTGAACATTTTCGTTAACAGATTCCATGCTTCCTTCAGATCATAGTACCATGCTTCCTTCACACTGCCATTTGTTCTGGCTCTTGAAGCTTGCTAATTCTGTGCCACCCTCTGCTCATTATCATGGCTTACAACCTGAGGAAGCGACAGCTGCCCTGTGCTGTGACATTTCAGCTCAGCCATGCACAAAGCTAACAGACTGAACTGTCCTACCTTGTTACAGAGGCCTCTCGTGCCTACAGCACCATGCCTGGGTGCCCCTCCTTGGTAACACATGGATCTAAATTGCTCATGTGAAAGGGGTGCCCTTGTTCAAGGAGTTCATGCTCCCCAGCTGCTGCCTCGCTGTCTGAGTGGGCACTGTGAGCATTCCTGCTACCTACCCCTAGGAGAGCTTCTTACCCAGCAAGCAGGGATTCTGCATCTTGCATTCCAGGCATTATATGCAGAGCTAATGTGCCTAATTTGAGGCTTGAGATAATACTACAGGAGTAGGTGCTTAATCCTTCTTTGAATCTGGGCCAGGGTGTTCTGTCTATCCAGGGACTGAAACAAGATAGGAGGCTGGTGAAGATGTCAGTGGATTGGCAGGCCTTTAGTGGAGAGAAGTCACGATGCAGATGATGGGGCTTTCTTGCTGACATAGGCAGAGATCAAACTGGAGGATTTAGACTTAAGCAAAATACGCAATAGACTTAAATGACAGCACTGGGAAGCAAAAATACCACCTTATCCAAAGACTTATGCTGTGCAAGTCAGGAGTAATTTCAGTGATGCTGTCCTGTGAAACTCAGAGGCGCCAGACAAATAGCATCTTAATGGCCATGGAGCAGCTATTCGTTTTTGCATTACACAGAAAGCAGTAAGAAACATAAGCCCATTGTCACCTTCTTTTTTAAAGGCAATATTAGAAAGACCAGGTATCTTAAAAAGTACATTACAGGCTGCTAGTACCTTAAAACCTACTCAACTGCACTTATACATGAAATAACAGGGTATACATTTTACAGAAAACTTTTAATATTCACACTCAATTTTTGGCAAAGGTGCAGAAGTTAACTTTCTCTCCTTACCAGCAGATACCAGGACAACCGCTGTAAACAAACTCATCTCCTCATCACTAAGTTGCAGGGCATTTAGTTTCTCACTAAATTCAAACATTGAGTTGAGCAGATCACCAGCTCCCATTGAATGCAAGTCATCCACACTGTACTTCTTGCCACTCAGGAAGGTGACAGTACGTTCCTTTGCATCAAACAAAGATGCAAATCGTACCATTAAAACCTGGAGAAAGAAAAAAGGAAGGAAAAAAAGAACAACAAAACCAGATAAATGCAGGTGCATTTGTAGAAAAGCCAAAGAAAAAATTAAACCTTTTAACATCATTCAAAGTGTCTCATTAACCATTCTAAAAGCATTCTATACAGAAACTGTCAGCATGCTATTGAGCTGCAAAACACAGTGCAAGCTCTGGCCCCGTAATCTGAGAGAAACAAACAAGTGACAAAATTAGGGAGTGGATGCAGGGGAGGGGCTACAGCATATGAAAGGCAGGAAAATTAAAATTTAAGCCTCAGACAGCCTGAACAACACAGACCATGTCATTCATAAATATGCCGGTAGGACAATTTGCTTAAGCCACACAACAGCCAAAGGCACACAGAGCATTAAAAGAAATGTTTTCTTGGCCACACTCATGAGGAGCAAAACGAAGGTACTGAACCAAATGAACCAAATTCTCACTTGGCATAAAGTGGAGCAGCTCTATGGAAACAATGCTGATTTACACCACCTGATGATCGGGCCCCCTAGGCATTCTTTGGAAAAGTACCATGCCACATCACTGTACCCACAGGAATGTTAATGAGCTCTGCTAGAAAGGAGCCACATGTAGAGCTTTTAAGAGGCTGGGGAAGCACAGCTTGAGATGGCACCTGGTCTGCAGCAACTGGGAATACCCCTTTGGTACAAGCACCTGGGCTGGAGCAGTTGAGGTGTGCTAAACTTACCCCTTTGGGCTGAAATTTCTCTTGTGGATTCTCAGTTGTACTGTGAATGTTTCCCTCTGGAATGGCTTGTAAAGTTTCATTTGCTCATGTTCAACAACCTTATTTACATTTTCAAGGTTCAAGTTGCACAGAACAACTTTCTTATTTGAAGAAAATGAACTAACTGGCATTGGTTAAAATTTCAGACTCACTGTAATCTCTTGGTGTGACAACTGTCTCTTCTCATTTGCCCTGTTAACTACATTAATTCAAATGCTTACTACAGGTGAGAGGAGAACCAGGTTTTCAAAGACTAGTACCTTTGAAAAGCTTAAAGAAAGGAATGTTCAGAACAAACAAAAATGTTTGAGAACTCAAACACTGTTCATGCACATGACATGACCTGCTCCTAAATTTAACGAGCCAAACAACATGCAGCAACCTCGATGGACACAGGAGCACTACGTACTATCCACTTTTGTCAGCTAAGCTATCTGTCCTTTCATGACATTAACTACAGAGTGCAGAAACCCAGATGCAGAAGCCATCAGAATACAACAGAAACAGGCAAAGGGCAGGCAGACAAAGCTGAACTTGTGCATTAGCACAGACCCACCAGGTATCCAGCAACCTTTCAGTTCAAAACGGTATTCTCCCTATAGAACTGGGCTTTAGAAACATCTTTAAATTATAAACAGGAGCAACCAGGATTANACCTATTTCAATGCCACCATTCTAAACAAAGAAGAACAGTTTGGACTATGGCATAGCACAGGATTGATTCATCCCATTTCACTCCAAACCAGGCTTGTACTTGTGCATGCTGAGGACACACCTGATCAATCCTATCACCTGACTACAGCAACACGGGCACATAAAAACCTCCACTCTGGGAGGTTGCTTGATCATGTCTCTATCAGCTGTAGTCAAATCTGAATCACTACTCAAAGGGATCCAAGTGCCTTGTTAGCTCTACCATCAACTACATTTGGAGGGGAGGTGGAGGAGGGCCCACTCAAAACCAGTCGAGTTCCTTATTTTAGGCTCAGTGCTGTTTCTGAGCTGGCTCTCAAAAGAAGCCATGCAAATGCCACCACGATACACTGAGCTCCCCAGTACTCCCAGTTCTGAGAGACCTTTACAGCTTGTGTGTGTGTGAATATAAATATAGCTGTGCAGCTTCTACACCAACATTGTCTCCATGTGTCCTCATACCCTCACAGGAACAGGCACTCCTTGAATAGGAACTGCTAAGAAGCACAGTGCCAAGCCAGCCACACCAGACCTGGAGGCAGCACTTTCACTCAGGTTCTTCTATTAATATGCAGACATTGGAATATCCTGGTTCAGTTACCCAGAAGACAGAAATGACCTTGGATGCACCAGGCTTTCAAGATGCTTCTGCCTCTATCGCAATGGTTTCGTTAATCCTGTTGTGGATTTTTTTCCACTGTTCTGCAGCCCTACCTTATTTTTTTTTCTTGTTGCTAAGATGCCACATAGGCCTTTAACTGCAAGCTGTAGCTCACTAACAGGAATCATTAATGTTTCTTATAAATAAGTGAATAGTGACAAGCATGCAGCCATACATTATTACTAATTCCCCTGGATACAGAAACCTCCTCATCAGCAGTGCTTGTAACCGGCAAAAAAAGCACAGGAGTGAAGCCTGAGAAAAGCTTCAGGTGAAGCAAGGCCAACACAAAATGTTTTACTTGCAAAACATGAAGGTTTGGCTTTACATTATAGGGACAGTTCAAGCCAAATTTTTCACTCTCCTCCTCCTTTGCAGAGGAAGGAACCAATACTTTTGGGAAACGTGAAAGTAGTGAAGAAGTAAAAATACAGTCCTTTCACTACAGGAGTTGTAGATGAATATTAAAAAGTCAAGAATAAGTATAACAGAAAAAAATACATGACAGCAAAATGAAGGAAACAAGAAAACTAACAGACTCCAGGCAACAAGTCTTCCTGTATAACTTGTACCTTCCAACCCAACAATTATTCATTTTAGAACTGAGGTGTATAAATGCAGACAGAAGACCCAACACATCACACAAGAAATCATTTCAGGTAAATGTAAAATCCAGCATCACTCTTTGAAAGAGTAAATCATGTAAACAAGAGCAAAGGCATCACCAATGCTACACTCCCCAGAAAAGTACAGTAACACCAAATACTTGGGACTTCGGCTCCTCTGACCCTCTCTATTCAAATTTCACATTTGAATATTTATGAAATGTGTCCTCTCTACTCAAATTTCCAACTTGAATATTTATGAAATGTGTACGGTCTCCAGTAGACACAAGGGTCTGGAAGGGCAACTACAACATGATGTAAAGGTCATCTAGTGAAGGTCACTAATTATAAAACAGCACCAAGCTCTGTGGTATCATTTCCAAATTAATACCACTAATTCACATATACGTCATGACCACAAGTGGATGCAATTAACCACGAGGACCTAGTGGGATTAGTCTAGAGTAAGTCAGGCTGCAGCTGGCACACAGCATCTACAGAGCTGCAGCAGAACACCTATTTATCACTGTTACTGCACTGGACATGGGTGCTTCAGACACTCCCAAGGTGCCACCTAAGTGAGGACTGGTCAGGATTGGATACTCTGGCTTTTGCAGGAAGCAGAGTGGCACAAGGAAGGACATGCAGAGCAGTAAACACATTCCTTGACAAAACCTGTAAGTCAGACAGCTTTCTAACCTATCCACCCTTCCAGATGCAGTACAGCTCCCCAGAGTAAGCAAAGGTAGCTAGAAACCCATAATTATGCATTTATTAATGTCCAGGAAGGAGGGAAGAGTAGAAGGGCTGAGCAGTTTTGAGCTCAGTGGAAGAAGGACAGGCCACCAAAGTCTGACCAAACAGATCCCCCGGACACCATCACCTCAGAGAAGGCTCAGAGCATCCATGAACAAGGTGGTTTCACCTGACACTTCCCAGTCCTATTTGGTTCTGTTTGTACAGGGTCAGACTGATGCACAGCTTGTCAGGTTTGCAATACACACACAGTGGTCTCACCTCAAAGGTCCCAGCCTTCAGAAGATTGACCTGGTCATGCTGGGAGAGGTCTCGGAAACCTGGGATGCGCTTGGCAAACTCCACCACTTCCTTTACTGCAGGAGTAAAACTCATGGAAAACTCTTCCCAGATTTCATGGCCAGACTTGTTTGGGTCCACATGGGGAGTCTTACTCATTGGGCAGACCTGATGTTTGCAAAACACAGACAGAAAACAACTTTTAAAGGTATCATCATTCCAAATACTGACAAATACTCAAGAGAAACACGTTTATTATTCAACAAAAGTCTGCAATAATGACACAGAGAAAAAAAATATCAATATTCATCAATCAGTTCCCAAAGAAACCTAATTTCTTCCCCTTGCTTTAAAACAAACAAAAAAATCCATGGGATTTTTAGCAATCTGTTTATAAATTCCTTAACTCCGGAAGCTACAACACTGTGTACTGCAAAAGACCTGACACAACCAGGGTTATGCTATTCTTTCCTGATCTCAACTGATCTGCTCTGACATCTGAATTTCTCTTTACTTGTATTATACCTGTAATTTCACAGTAAATTGCAATTTCACAATCAATCAGTTGCAATCTCACAGTCACTATGACATTCATTCTCCTATCTTTCTTGTTCTGCAGGCAACTGAAGTGCTTCAGTCAAGGTGACAAAGATGTCAACACCAGAGGAAGAAAGCAAGCCTTGGTTTCCTGAGTCACAGGTTTACACCCTCATTACAAGGATAACCCTCTTCTGCAAGTTTGCTTTTACTTGTATCACTGAAGGAGAACACCAAGGAACTGGTATTCCAGTATTTCTCAGTCACAAGATGACAAAATGCTCTTTCTTTAACACAAATATACAGCAATTTTTGGTAGGAAAGTCTGAATCCATTACACTGAGATCAGGCATATCAGTCAGGGCTGACTGCCAATAAATTCCCTCTGCAAGAGCCAACCAGAAGCTCTGCGATATTTTCAGTTCTAGCTTCTAAAATTTACATCTTTTAATGAAGCTTAAACCTTTTAATATTCATTTCACCTGTCACCATCAAGGACAAAAATTCCTTTTAAGTATTCCTCACAAGTATACTAAATGGTGTATGTAATCCTACATAATGTCAGCAAAACAAAGAGAAAACACTGAAATAAATTAGCAATTCCTCAGAGCTGTGCTGCTTTTTCAGGACATCTTGAATATGGTAACTGCCTAGCAATTCTTTGCGTGGGAGGTCCCAAGATTACAAGACTATAATATTTTGGCAAAAGAAAAGGTCTAGGCACACAACCAGAAGGACAGCAGATGCCAACCACTGCTCTGCCTGTGATATTGCAATGGTTCACACACAGGTACTGTTATAAATACAGCACTTTCCAAAAATAAGGAATCTCTGGTTCAGTACCCTGCTCTGTAATGGACACAAAAATCACCTTAATTTCTCATTCTACAACAGCATACCCTTACCCACAGGCACTCAGTCTCAGGGGGAAACTACCACGTCCACACCCAGCGCATTGTGTCTGTGGTCTCTTGATAGACCTCAGCCCAAGAACCAGAATATTTGAAGTTAGAGGAGACCCACAGGGATTGAGTCCAACTCCGTGCTCCTTGCAGAACCACCTAAAACTAAATCATATGCCTAAGAGTTCCATCCAGGCTCTCCCTGAACTCTGACAGGCTTCCTATGGAAGCAGTTGCCAGCTTGTACAGTCACCAGTTCTCTTCAGAGGAACCTCTTCAGGAATGACCTGTTCTGCTTTTCTGGTTACAGGGATATTGAGTAAAAACGACCAAACCCCTGAACATTTGTCTCCATACAGGTTCAGAGCCTAATTACTTGCCCTTATTGCTGATGACTCATTTTGGTCAGATTCTGAACTCACTGAGTTCTTAGGCAAAACGCTCATTCATATCAGGGATGTGGGGCGGGGAGGGAGCTGCAGTGCTCTGCTGGATGTGGTTTTGTCTCTTCATCACTGATTAACTCCTGCCTGCAGCTGCCATGCACAGGTCAAACTGACTGGTTGAGTCTCTGCAAGGCAGCACCACTCCCTGCCCGCCCATACTGCCAGGCTTAACCTCTGCTGCTCAGGAGTGCCAAGAATGCCGGTGTAGTGACACCACATACTTTCCCTGCAAGGAAGAAAAGGCTGGGAATTATTGTTTGCCATGTTGCAGTGCCTGGAGTCTGCAATTAAGGTCAGACCCTGCTAGGGATGGCATGGTCTATATATGCAGTAGACAAAAAGATTTTTTTTTTTAAAGAAAAACCCAAAAAAGCAAAAAAAAGCCCCCATGGAAGTGTAGCACCAAAATAAACACCTTTTCTTTGGAGACTTTTGGGGGTCTTCAAGAACGTGTGAAGGATCTTCACAAAGTAGGAGGCAGAAAAACACTGGCAGCTCAAGTACCTCAGAAAGGTCAGGGGCCCGCGCTTCACACCAGGAGCGCAGGATGAGAACGAGGATGTTATGTTCTCTCATCCCAGGCTCCAGTGATAAAGAGAAGGACAATCTATTTTAAGGGGCTTACAGAACTGGTTGCCTGAATGGCAGAGAAACAGCAGGTGCAAGGCAAATGAGAGGGACCTGTTAAGCAAAGGCAAAAAAAAAACCCAACCAAACCAACACCCATATGCAAAAAACCAGGAAGCATCCTTGTTAGGAATTCAGTGAGAAAATCATCTAGCAAAGTCAACTAAGGTACTAAGGTACCCAGAAGTGTGTCCAGAGCCTCACTTGCATAAGTACTACAGAGAAGACCCTCTCTCTAATGGTTTAACTGGGCATCTTCCTCCTGCCTCTGTTCAGATGTGAACATGTTCTACAGTGAAAAGGATGCACAGCCTCATTAAAACAAATCAAATCAAAAAATCACCAAAAAAGCAGCCTACCCTGCAACAGAGATTTTAAAGCCCATTAAGGCCTCTAGACTGGCTTAAAATCCTAGCCCTGGGGTTTGACCCCAGAAATTTGCTCTTAAAACCCTTAAAGAAAATACAGTACCTCTGACTGTATAGATTATTTGAAAGTAAAGTCTTCAAAAGGATCAAGTGAAAAGGGGAATTTATAAACTCCTGTTTTCATTTTAAAGTCAAGTCACATAAAAAACCCATGACTTTTTTTCAGCCAATACTCTTTGATGTTATTTCACTTTCAGTTAGCTAAAAACCAAGCCAAGGAACCCCATGACTTGTATGATTTCAAATCCTTCACACCTTGAGCCATTTTTGTCCTTCATCACAATTTGCACTATCAAACTTGCGTCACCCTTTAAAATTTCAGCAGTTGTGCCAACTGCGTGCAGTTTCACTGACTACTGAGGCACAGCTGAATCACACCCACCAACAACTAAGTCAAATCAAACAACTGATATCAATTTACCAGATGCATTCTTCCTCCAGTGCTGCAAGAGTAAGTGGCGTTCTTGTTTGGAGAAAAGCCATCTTCTGGGATCCTCTCACACATTCGCTGAGTGTAACCACTGGTGAAGTTCATGCAGTGGCTGTTTGTGAAGCACACAGGGTGCCCACTTGGATAATGCATTGTGCTTCTCCCTTTGTACTGTCCACCAAGGTGCTGCTCCCTGTCAGGGTACTGAGGGCCACCGAGGCCCCCAACACAGTGCTCGCTGCTCAGCATGTACTGCTCGGTGCTCTTTGACACCCTCTCCCCACTCTGGGGCTGCATCATCTCTACTGGGTTTTGGGACTGTTCTTGGTTGTACATGAAAGTGTCTTTGTGGGCCCTGGTGACCATGCCGATCACCTCCTCCTTGGCCATGTCAGCACTAGGAGGGGGAGAAGGGCTTTTGATGGTTTCTCGCTCTTGTTTGGGCTTGGAGGAAAGATCTTCTTGAGGTGCTTGGTCTTGATGTTCTGCCAATGCTTCGTTGGGCAAGTGACCGCTGAACTGACTGTTCATCATGGTTTTCATGGCACTCTGCATTTCAATCAACATCCTCTGTTTTTCACGTTTGGGAATACGGCCAAATCGAACAGCTACCGAGGTGGAGAAACGGATAGTGGTGGAAAGGGGAAAAAAAAAAGAAAAAAAGAAAAAAGTCAGTCCTGAAAGTGTTAGCATGCACACACAAAATAACACACCCCAACAAAAAATCCTGCCTTTTAAGGCAAGATTTTAACTGCTCTCACCAATGCTACAGCTTGGGTATTACCAGTGAAGTCAAAGAGCTTTTGGGGCACGGGACTGGCATGAATGCAAATGTATGGCATTGTTTAGGGAGAAGGCAGCTCTAAGGCACACAGTCTGTAATGCCTTTTCCCCTTTTGCCTCAACCCTGGCTATGCACTATACACATAGTTGTGTTAACTGCAGAAGTGTCTTTATTAAATCAGCACACCTTCATAAGCTGATAATTAGCTGAATGTAAACACAGTTTATACCATCTTTGCATAGAAGTCCTACAAGACAGATCCTTACAGATCAATTACGTAACTTACCAAAACAAGAGAATCAAAGCTGAATGAAGCTTACCTTGGCAAATTTTCTTGGTAACTTTGACTTGAAAAGGACTTTCTGCTGGCAAGGGGATGGGCATCATTGTGGCTGCAGCACTTTTGACCCTGTCCTATGGAATCTACAACTGCCTCTACCGCCCTGTCCAACCGCAGCCGCACAAGGGCTCATAACCAGTTTCGACTGATGTAATTATGCAGTAGTCCATCATTAATGTAACTAAGGCTCTTTCATTAAAGCAGGTGCAACCTTGTGCGCAAACAAGCGCCTAGGGGATGAAATAACTCCTATGCACGACAAGAACTCAGAACAATTATTTAAAATAAGTTCTGGCACTCCACCCACTAAATTATTAACAGCCTGAGATTCCTAGTTCTTGTGAAATAAACACCCAGAGAAAATTTAAAAGTGAAACAGAAGGAAGAGTTCTGGTTGTGGCAGTAAGCTGTAGCACACAGATGAGCTACACTTTCAGCATTATTTATTAAAATGGCTCAAGGAGTGGACAGCAAGCAAGGCAGTCAGAGACACAGACCAATATCAACATTTCCTCCTTGCCTTTCCTCTCCCTCTAAGAAAAGAAAGAAAGAAAGAAAAACAAAAGGAGCAGATACATGCTCATCCTATACACCCAAAGCTAACTCTTTAGCTCTATGGTGACTACTCTAAAGCTATCAGGTTGGGCAGAATTCCCTTTCATTGAAAAAGCAATAGTAACAAAAGAAAATAGAAAAAAAAAACAAAAGACAAAAAAAAAAAGAAAAATATGAGACTTGTTCAGATTCAGGTAGGATGCAGCTGTAAGTCTTAACATTAAACCAAAATTGATACACTTGTTACAACCATCCCCCTAGCAGGCCACTGCAGCACATCCCACTGCATCAGCTCCACAGGCGGGAGGACAGCTCTGCAGCTGCCTGCAGTACCACCTCACCAGCCCAGGACACTCATGGAGCAAAAAGACAAGCTGAACTAAATGCTCTCAGACAGGGAACCTCTCCTTGACAATAGGCCCTGGCTGCATTATCTGTCATTAAGACCTCAGCAATTGTTTTTGAGGTGGGCAGCAGATTCCCCCTCAGAGGATCCCTGCTCAGTACAGGAACGTACCATCTCTCGACATCCCAACAGACAGGCATTTTTTGAAACGACACTGCTGGCATCTGTTCCTATTCATTCTCATTATAGAACAGTTGTTATTCTTCAAGCACTTCTTATACTGGATGTTTTGCTGAATGCTTCTTCTGAAAAAACCCTGTAAACAAGCAAAAAAACCCCACAACTATCATTACAGCACATGTCAAATCCTTTAACCAAGATTCGTGTCTCTGCGAGCATGGTAAGCCTCACTGCATCACATCAGCAGCTTCAGAGCCATCAGCCCCGAGAGATTTTAAAGAACTTGGTACTCCTCATGACTTACTTCCCCTTTGTGTGTGATCTGTATGTAATGTGAACTAGTTATGATTTCTAATTACAGAAGATGCTAAGTTGTTCCCTGCAGAGTCAGCACCTAAGAGCAGAGTATCTCCAATATTACCCCTATCACTGCACCAACAGTTCCTAAGACATGCTCTCAAACACCTAGGACATCAAGTGCAAAGGTGGGAGTCAAAATAACTTATTTTGACTTACATCTCTGCAGTTTACAATGTTACAGATTAAGAAAATACATATGTAGTTCTGGCTTTCCTTTTCTTTCTTGGTAAAGAATTGCTTTTCCAAAGCTGTTTTGCTCTGTGTCCCAGCCCAGGTGACAACTCACACCCACTATCTCTTAATGCCATTAACATGCACATGTCTTGCGTGACATGGTCCTTACCACCTCTGCTTCCACTTCTTGCTCTCTGCTGTGCGCTCCAAGTCAGGCAGGACTGGACAAGGGGTGGGAACAGAAAGTACTGCAGAGTCTGGAAAGTGCTGTATACTCCTAAGTGGTTTGCCTGTTCCCTACAGCTTCTGCAATTTCTCATATTTAACGGAGAGCTATACCAAAATCTGTTTTGGAAGCATCACCCCTTTTTCCCCTATGGGGAGATTTTGAGCATTTCACCAGAAGAAAGGTGAGCAGAAATATAGCTCACCTTGCAGCCCTCACAGGCATGAACACCATAATGAAATCCTGAAGCGACATCTCCACAGACTTTGCAAAGAAGAACCATGCCATTAAATTCTAGAATCAAACAAAAAAGTCAAGGATATAGAAACCAGTGACAACTGCAGGAACACGTTTCCAGCTTTTAAAACCTGGACTTAAATTGAAATATGTCAGGTCAGTTCAACACATGAAAAAATACAGCAGAAGAACAGACAACATGAATGTACAAACCCCCTGAACAATTCAGAAGGTACCAGTGCAAGGGTGGGGGGAAAAGAGGACAAACATGAAGCACTCAAACAAATAGGGAGAAAGCACACATTCACTGGGCTGTCAGAGTAGCACTGCACTCAGCAGCAGAAAAAGAAAGTCTGCTTGCATTTAAGCACTTTTAAAAGGACCATTCAGTTAACTAGGCCACCAAAGTTCAGGCTCAATCTGTTTTTTCCATCAGGACAAGAAAGCCTATGAAAGGCTACAGTTTCCCCAACAGAGAATAAACACTTTTTCTTAAAAACCAGAAATACTAAAGGACACTTTAGAATATATTCAACACTGGCCATACACTGTACCTATCTGATAACAATTTAGGATAACTCAGCAATATCTACATTTGTAGAGACCACTCATTAGAGTGCGTATCCAGAATGGCTTGCACACTTGAACTTGAAAATACCTTCTCAATACCGTAAAAATGCTCATGGTTTGGGTTTTTTTAAGTTTTTCCCCACCTATTTTATTTCAGCTTGTCAATAAAATTTTTTTGCAAGTTCTTAGTGCTGGTCTAACATGGGTTTCACTGAAGCCAATGGGAATTTTACCAGTGATTTTAGTAACCACAAAGCTACCTTAATCCAACAGAGACAGCTGGAAATACTCCCACAGAAACATATTCTACCAGAAGAGTAACTTATTTGACATTTGGGTTTCATTTGTAAAGTGGAACTAAAACCTTTTTTTTAAGGTTTTCAAAAAGAAAAAGAGCCAAACCACAACTTTTTCTTTTTTTCTTTTTTTTTTAAGCATAGATAACTTTTTTAGCTCTGTACTAACTATCTAGCTGAACAATTTACAACAGGTTTCATTCCAGGAACCTCTGCCCTGATACCAAAAATCTAGTTACTTAAGAATTTTTAAAAAAAGGTTCTTACTAAGAACATAAGGTAAGAATACTTAAAAAAAATACCCCAAACAACAATGCAACAAAAAAACCCTATTTGAGGTAGAACTATTAGACAGTTATTCTAGCTTCATAACAATCCAAAACAATAAAATCGTTTTGCCAGTAAAAGAATTCAGCCTCCAAAAGACTAAATTCTAGCTGTTTGCTGAATCACTCATTCCAATACTTATTTTGAATCCTGCCCTTCCAAAACTGTTCAAATATACTTCTCTATCACTGATCTTTTCTGATTACTACAAGAAGTGTGAAGTAAATATGTAGAGATAGATTGTTTTATGTATTTTAAAAGGCCATTCTTTAGTTCCAGTTTATTAGTATTTTGTTTTTCACATCCACAGAATTATGACTTGGAATCAAAAAGATAACTGTTCCACCCACAGCTATAAAAGTATTATGCTTGGGTAATTTATTTTGTTCCTCACAGCTGGTGGGGGAGGGAAGGTGAAGGAGCAGGGGACAGAGTATGAAAGAACAGAAAAACTAGATTTCCAAGACAGCTCCATAGATACTCTTGAAGGCAATTTCTGATTATATCACCTTTACTTCATCACTTCTTTTTAACCGACTGTTTGATTTTCCCAAGATCAGTTTTCACTAGTGACAATTTGAAGTAAAGCTGGACTGTATTTATGGGCTGTTTGAGGTCGGTAGCAATGGGACCCCCATAGTATGAGCATTTGTATGGCAATACCTTATGCATTACCACACACATAATGCCAAAAGACAAACATGGAGGCTTTGCTATGCACCTACACCACAAGCCAAAGGGAGACCTGGGTGTAACACACGGGGCTGTGACACACAAGGGGAAAATGGTGTTTTCAGGAACTGGCACCAAACATACTTGTGACTCCATTATGGCCTTTTGTCAAACCAGCAACACTCGACTGGTTTGTTTTAATAGTCTCCTCCAGCCGATCGCTCTTGGGCGCCCCGTCAGAGCCTTCACTGCTCCGGCCATTGCATCCGCTTTCCGAGGAGGAGCTGTTGGGAGGAGATGGAACAGGCGAAGAGGACGACTGGAAACCGCTGTCTGAGCTCTCGCTGTGACATGAGGCTGGGCTAGATGCCGAGCTCGAAGAGCTGATGTAAGCTATCACACCCCCTAAGGCAAGAAAAAAAAGGCAGCACGTAGTGACATAACCAGCAGACATGCACCGCTGCCATGTGAGCCACGCCATGACCCAGCACCACCAGATCAGCCATTACATGTTCCTGGGAGCACTACCTGCCCTCCCTCTCTCCCTCAAGCTTGTTTGTCTCCATTCGTTTCCTACCGCTGACCTCCCAGTCTGCCTCATCCCCTTCTCCCATCCTATCAGCCTCCTCTGGTCCAGGCCAGGATGAAATGGCATAAGCAAAAGATGGAGCAACAAGCCATGGTGCTGAAAGGATGGGGCAGCAGGGACAGGGCATGGAGTGACCCAGAGAGGGTTTCCCTGGCTACCCTCTGAGCAGAGCTCATCTGGAGCCAGAGCCAAGACAGGATCTTACAGCGCTGTGGAGCCAGAATGCAAACAAGCTAGGTTAGGGACAGAAATAGGGCAGAGAGAAAGACTTCATGCAGGCTACAAGCCAGAGGCACAGAAAGGAAGGGCTGGGAGGTGCTCATGATGCAGAAGGAAAGGGGGCAAAGGAAGGAAATAGCACTGCAGTCTGGTTAGCCTACTGAACGCCATTAGTCCGACTGCAAGCCTTTGTAGCCTTCCTAGCAGCAGCTAAACTCCGAGTGCCAGGCTGCTATTTGCAAACAGCCTCTGTCCTGCCGCGTCTTGCAATCTGACACACTTGAGAATCCCT
>WBNQ01009865.1:0-19058 GCA_013401375.1 Spizella passerina
AAGCCTGAATCTGCAAATCTTAAAGTTATAAATCGATGGCTAGGCTATAAAACCAAGTAGGAATGGGTGGGAAGGCTCAGAACTGGCATGGCGCTAAAAGAGACGGAAAAGAGAAATAATTTAAGGCCAACTTTTCAAGAACTTCAAGAACTCAAGAACTGCTGGAAGTCAACAGATTCAGCTTAGAACAAGGAAATTAGGACGTAAATGACCAGGAAATAAACTCCAGTGTTACACACCAGCACAGGCAGGAGCCTGGCTGCTTTCTGACAGCAATCCTGTTTTCTGACAGTAAGTTCTGTCCCCTGGGAGAAATGCCCCACCTTGCCACCTTTTCAGTGCTTCCAAGGCACCTTTGGGTTCATCCTGACACCAAAGTATTGCTGTGAATGCTTGTGTGCAAACAGGACCATGAAATGCTCTGAAACTGCCCAAAATGGTTTTCAGGTTGAGAACGCAGCTAAAGTAATTAATTCGAAGTAATTTTCTAAAATAATATCCATATTGTTTCTAAATATTCTCTAAATTTATTCTAAGCATGGTTCTCACTCCTGTGTAGACTGGAGTAATGCAGCTTTTGGGAAGTGAGCCTATTCACAAAAGATTTCTGTAGTGCATTTTCCTGAAAAAATCACGAAATGGGTGGCAATAGCACGGCTGATGCCATTACACTTTAAAAAGTGTATTTTTTGTCACTTGAAGTTATTCAGAGGCTTTAAGGCCAGCTGCTAAACCTCTCCCTTTACCCCGTTGCTTTTTCCATAATATATCCAAACACCAGTAACCAATAATTCTGACATATCAATTGCAGCAGCATTTTCCTGTTCCAAACCCCCAGATCCCTGCACTGAAACAGGGAGAACAGTCCCAGTCAGGAAACCACTGCACTTAGGAGATGATGGCCAGCTCCACCACCTCATCCTTGACACAATGCTAAGGGGATCCTTTCTAACAAACCCCTAAGGCTTCAAGATGGATTTTTCACTCAGTATCTCTGTGACAAATGGAATATCATTAATTAAAAAAAACAAACCCTCAGCAATTTCAGTGTGTAGGCGATGGGGAAGAAATAGGGGTTATTTAATATCATGTAGTGGGCAGAAATTCAAAACCCATTCAGCTGCTGAACAGTGCCATGCTATAAACAAACAAGAAAGTCTTATCAAAGTCATCCACTTAAAATCATGCCATCCAGAAAGAGAGAGAAAAAATAGACTTAAAGGACTAAAAAAAAAGTGTCTGCACTAAAAGTCATTACCTCCTCTTGCCTTCTTTAAACAGAGACATAGTTAATAAATCTGTCTACAAACTAATGAACTACAGGGGTAAAAACATCCTTCATGGTTTGATCATTAGGCTTTTGCAGAACTGGGTCTGCTCATAGAACCTTAGACTAAAATCCACCTGTGAATGACCCCTCTTCTTCCTATTATTACTATTATTATTATTATTATTATTATTATTATTATTATTATTATTATTATTATTATTATTATTATTATTATTGTTGTTGTTGTTGTTGCTGTTGCTGTTGTTTTTATTATTATTATTTTCAGAGCATTTATTATTATTAGCATTTTCAGAGCACAAGTAGTTACAACAACCCAGTGCCATTCTTTTCTGAAGACAACATATTGTCATTATTATCATCATCACTGTTACTGCTGTATCCTGAGTTTCATTGCTTTCTGAAGGGTTTCAGAAATCCCTGCTGGATGAACAAATGGCCAGGACACCTCTGAGCACATGTTATCAGAAATGCTTGCAGCAAACACAGCTTCAGTGCACAATAAAGAGCTTTTTTAGTCCCTCAGCTGCTCACACTTGGTTCTGACTGTCCCTGCTGCTCCTCAGCACTCTGCAGCTTTGCCATCAAAAGTTTGGTTTCAAAAGCAAAACAGACTCAAGTTGCAGAACAAATACAATTTCAGCAGGAACGTCACCACTCTCCCATTCACGTCCTGATGCTTTTTGTACCCGTTACCAAAATCCTCATCAAAAAATGCTATTCACGAGGACTTTGTTAGGGAACATTTCTTGAATAGGGCTGAAGACAGTCTCTAATTTTGTGCCTACAACCCAGTGACAGCAACACAGTTAAAGCACAATTAGCTGCAGGTAGAGTGATAAAATTTAGACATCTCATCATCTGATTTCTGTGTACAGCCAGGTAAGCAGCGAGCCGAATCCTGCAGCTTTTTACTCCGCTGAATTGCAGCCACAAATATTTTGATTGCCCAAAACATTGTATATTTTTCTCCTTTGCTGTCACCTTCACTTCTCCCTTGCCTTCTGCCACCCCTTTTATTATTGAAAATATGAGAAAAACCACAAAAAAGGAAGAAAAAAAGAAAAAGAAAAAGAAAAAAAAAGGAGAGTTTTCTTGGCACTTGAAGATACAGACCATGCGATGGAGAAGGAAATTGCCCACCTCACAAGGGCACCTATCAGCATGAGTCAGTTTTTAATTTTCCTGGTCCTAACCCTAAAATAAATAAACATAAACATAAACAATAATAAATATTAGATAATAAATATTAGATAATAAATAATAGATAATAGATAATAGATAATAAATAATAAATAATACATAATACATAATAAAGAATACATAATAAAGAATACATAATAAACACCTGTGCTTGGCGGGGCGTGGCCCAGGGTGTGGCCGGGCGTGGCAGCCCCCCCTGGCACCCAGAGCACCCCTGGCAGGTGTGCAAAGGGAAACCAGAGCAGCTTTCCCAGGCACAGCCCATGCACAATGCATGGAAAGCAGCATCTCAGCAGAGGGGAAAGCACAGCACAATGAGCACCAANTAATCACACAATTATTGTGCTGGGAACAGTTTAATTCAGCATTTTGTTCTCAACCACAGAACAATTACTCGACAATTTTGGTTAACCATACCAGCTCGCTGCCTGGAGAGGAAGCAGAACGTTCACAAAATCCATTGTGCTCCACAAAGGCAGGAGCAGATCCTTATCTGTTATCACTCCAGCATCTCCCTGCTCTTGGGGTGCTCCCACACGCTCCCCATGAATGAAAACAAACTTCTAGCACATTCATCTTTAGCTGCTGAGTGTTCAATTGTGCATTTGCACACCAGGAAAGGGGATGTGTCTGGGACAGAGGGATGCCAGGGAGCAATGTGAAATGCTCTGAAATTATTGCAGGGATATTCTCCATCTCTTCTAAACATAAACCTTGGGCACTCAGGCTTTAAGGTCTGCTCCAAGCCATCCACTTCTCTTCAGCAATACAAGGAGTTTTCTGATCAATTGATTTATTGCATGGAAAGGCCAACACCTCCCAGGCTTTGTGTGCTGGACCTGATTCCAGTGAAGGGAGCAGAAGTTCTGAGACCTCAGCAGGAGAGGATTTCAGCCAGCAAGCCAAGTGAACAGGATCCTTACGAATATTCCGCTCCAAATTTCAATTCTGGAAGCATTTTACCCAAGCAAATAAAAATATTTTAGTAATTCCATTTCCACTCTTGTTTTTTGTTTTGTCTTGCCAGTCACTGGGAATATTTTCATTCAGAGCTGTGAATCTAAAAAGTACAACTCTGGCAGTGCTGCTGAACAAGTGAAATTAAACTAATTAAACAAAACTGACTCAATAAACTTAATTTGACAGTTAGATCAGAAAGGAAACCAGCAGTAAACACAATGAAAACATCAAGTAACAAATGATTTTTTAAAATGCCTTTAGCTTTTAAGAAGTATTCAGCTCAGAAAAGGGACTTTGCAATAATCATAATTTTTTTAAGGGCAAAATTTGACCTGTAGGAACTTTGTGTTGAGTCCTTGCTCTGCTGAAGTCACTACAAATTGATCCCGATGGCACTCGGCAGAAACAATGAAAAAAAAATTGTTCATTTTATTATATATCTAATAATTTACTGTAATTTAATTTTTTTTAAAAAGGACAAGGCATTTATGGAGCAGAACATAGGTTCAAATGTCCTCACCAGCAGGACACTGAGCTGCTATTATTATTATTATTATTATTATTATTATTATTATTATTATTACTATTACTATTATTACTATTACTATTATTACTATTATTATTATTATTATTACCATCATCATCATCATCACCACCACCTATTTTTTTCCTATATCTATGATGTGAGCAGTACATCTTGCTTTGCTTAAAGCCCAGCCTTGTCTCTCACAAGGTGAGGGAGACATTGGGAATTGCCATAAGGACACAGAAGCAGCACAGAATCTGAAAATATAAAAGCTAAACCCGAGGCATCCCTAATGCTGCTGCCACATCCTTTGCAGGAAAGGCAATAAAAAGACAGGGATGCAATACAACACCACGTTTGTATCTGTGCATGGACATCATCCACCAAATGCCAGCTGCCCTCCTGCAGCCAAATGCTCTTTAATAAAACAATCATGGAGCTCCCTGGCACCTGCAGGAATGGTTCAACTGCTGCCTTACCCGGTGCCCTTGAAACCCGTCGTGTTTACACAAGCACATTAGCAACACTCGAGTGTCTCATAAAAAATCAGTACGTAAGGATACGTCTGAGCTGCGGTAAGGCAAATGAAAACCATCCCAAGCGTTTGGGTTCCACACCTCTCTCCACAAAGAAAAGGATTATTTTAGCAGTTCCAGCCTGAAATCTTTAGCCAGCGGTGAGTTTGTTCATTAAAATGTGACCCGCCCTGAACACACTGGGTCCCTTTCAGACTAAAAGTCAGCGCTGTGTGCTCGGAGCCCTTTCAGCAGCATGACTCACTCATTCAGGGCAGCCTGGACTGCATGGCTGGCTGATGGCAGCGCTCTGAATTAGTGCTCGCACAATGGACAGCTTATACAATTGCAGCAGTCCATATCCAGTAAAAGTGCCTTGCTGCCCTCGATAATGGGCCTGCTAAGTCTCTAACAGTTCTGTAAGAGCCCCCAAACAGCTGCACGCAGCACATGACCCGTGCCATCCTCACAATGCCTGCTAACCATGAGAGCCAGCTTTGGGAACTATTTCCTCCTCGCCCTCCCCACTGGACAGCACCAATCCCTTTGCTTTTTTGAGAACAAGGGGATTTTATTTTCCCCCTCCTCTTTTTCCGTACTTTGTTTTTTTTCCCTTTTCCTTTCCAATCGGCTCTCTGCTGATCATCCTTCACACTTTAGCCTCTGCCCCAGCATACTTTGGACAATGGTGCAGATTCCATCTGTGCTCCCCATGAAAGCCCTGCTAATCCTGCCCGGAACAGCTGGGCGCTGCCTGTGAACACACACACACACGCCTTCCCTGGGACCCTCTGGCTGTGGTTCTGCCCAGCCTGTGCTTGTTCCAAGGTCCTGCTGCAGATGCCTGTCCTGGGGTCCCCCAGGGCTGCAGGGCACAGTGTCCTGGGGCAGCAAATTGAGCAGTGTGCCCAGACACAGGGGGAAAGCGTGTGCCTGCTCAGCCCTGTGCCCAGCAGCACCTGCAGACCAAGGACAGTGTTGGTGACAAGCTTCAGACTGCCACCGTGCCATTCAGGACCCACGAAGAAGCATCTTCAGCTAATCACATGCCTTCAATATTTACTTTACAGCCAGAAGTGCTGCAGTGCCTGAGGGTTAGCTCGGAAGCCTTTTCCCAAGAGCTGCAGTGATGGATTTGGCTCTGTCCTGGAGCAGCAGCTGGTCAAGAGAAGGATCTGACAATGTCTGTCCTGAAATGACTGAATGCCGAGCACACCCACAGCCTGGGCTGGCTGTGCACCTTGATTTTCCCAGGGATTTAACCTGCCTCAGCTTCAGCCACTGGATTAAGTCTCCAAGACATCTCAATATGCAGCCAGAAAAACGTGTGAGTAACTAAATGATCTGTACAAGGAATCTGCTGCTATTCTATTGAAGCTCCAGCCTGGAGTGCACCTAATGCACTGCAGCGTGTGCATGTTTGCTGTCTGTACCACACATGCATCATCTGTGCCCACACAGACACACAAACACACACGCGCTGCTGCAGGAGAAGTGTGTGCACACGTCTCACACATCACACAGGAGATGAGAGCTCTGAGCCTCCTCGCTGCTGTTTACCCCAAATGGAAATGTGTGTGTACGTGCACACGCGCTGCTGTTTGCACACACGTTTACCCACAGCCTTCCCACGGAGCAGCTGCCCCTGCACAGGTCCACAGGCACAGCTGATAGCAGAGAGGCTGCTAGCAGGGCAGAGCCCAGCCAGAACACTCAGCACAGCCAGCTGACAGCTCCACGAGCACAGCACTGAGCAGGGATGCCACCCTGCAGCCCCAGCCTCCTGCAGAGCCCAGCCAGAGCACTCAGCACAGCCAGCTGACAGCTCCACGGGCACGGCACTGAGCAGGGATGCCACCCTGCAGCCCCATCTCCTGCAGAGCCCAGCCAGAACACTCAGCACAGCCAGCTGACAGCTCCAGGGGCACAGCACTGCAGCCCCAGTCTCCTGCAAGTGCATTTTCTCTGCAGCCCAGGCGCACACACAAAGCCTTTTCCTTCCCAGCTTCTCAGTAAAAATACCCACACCCAGTCCTAGGCCAGAGGCACTTTGGAGCTTTTCCGTTTGCTGTTTCATGGAAGTGTTTCCATGAAGTACCCTGCCAGAAAGATGGGGATGGCAGTGACAGGACAGGGGGAATGGCTTCACATCGACAGAGAGTGGGTTTGGATGGGATATCAGAAAGAAATTCCTTCTTGTGAGGCTGGTGAGCACTGGCACAGGGTGCCCAGAGCAGCTGTGGCTGCCCCTGGATCCCTGGCACTGCCCAAGGCCAGGCTGGATGGGCTCTGAGCACCCTGGGATAGTGGAAAGTGCCGTGGCAGGAACCAGATGATCTTTAAGGTCACTTCCAACCCAGATTAATTCTATTATTATTACAAGAAATAGGCTTTTCAGAGCTTTCTGATGTGGCCCACAGAATGCACATGCAGCTTTGAGGCAGCTCCACAAATTAGACTCCATCAAAACATTACCTACAGAAAAGCTGATCCATGTAAGCTATATAAGTTAATTTGACTATGGCACAAAAAAGTTTACCAGTAGAAGGACTCAAAAATGTACCCCACTAGCTCTCCTAAAGCACTGCAAAACCTATTCAAACAGAAGTTAAAAATAAGCTCCTTTCATGCAATATAAGGCAGCAGAACGGCTTCACTGCTCTCAGCTGGAGACACCAAGCAAAACCCAGCAGTGGCAGGCAGCACCTCCCTGTAAGGCAGCCCATGAACCCTCCCAGGGCAGCTCCTGCTCTCCCCACGCCCCAACACAGCTGCCCACAGCTGCAGGCCAGCCTGGCTTTTTGCTGCCAGCCAGCAGTTCAGAGGGCACGGCTCAGGGCACGGATAAATGCCAGATTAAACACTCCTTGCCTAGTTCCTCCTGTCTCTGAGAGCCCATCCATCCTCCCGAGCCTTTACAGGTGGTCAGCTGTCAGAGAACATACCTGCAGCTCAATTACAGGCAATTTGGCCGAGATCTTTTTGTGATACGGGACTTAGAAAGAGGCGTTAATCATATTTTCAAAATTCTTCTTCTAGGGCTCCTTCGTGCCACGTTACTGTGTCCTAGAAACTTCAAATGAGGTTTGTACAAAAGATCTTGGCACGATCCAGCAGGAGGAAAGGCGTGTTTGGGAAGGAACTCTCAGGTGCATTAGGAACACCAGAACAGTCCGTCAGGCTCCACAGATTTTAAGGAGTGCCAAGTATCTGAGGAGGAACTAAGTTTTTATTAAGGAAAAATAAAAAAAAAGGGAAAACAAGAAAAAAAGAAGAAGGAAAAGAAGTGTTCTCTCTCAGTTTTCCTTGAGGAAACAGCTTTAAAGCAAACAAGCTCCTAAGAGTTCTGTCACAGCATTTTTGCTGGATGTCTCTTCTTACCTGCAATCCCTTACCATTGCTGAAATACCATGTTTAATCTGGCCAAACCAACTTGAAGAGCAGTCCAACCACCCGGAGAGGCTCTCCAGGCTCCTGTCCCGTTGTCCTCAGAACCAGGATTCCCAGTCCCAGCCCTGTAATATCCCAATAGCTTCCCAGCACAGGCTCTTCACCCACGACCCACCTCAGCCCCTTGCATAAAGCAGCAATACTTTGTTGCTACAAAGCAAAACAGAGCTCTATTTTGTACAGCTGCATTCTGTGGTGCTATAGCGACTTTCACAGCACTGTAGGTCTGTCAAGAAAGCAGAAGGCCACCAAGGTGAGCGCTCAGCAGTGATACCAGGCTCTTTGAACACTCCTCTGGGGCACAAAGCTCCCAGCCTCAGTGCAGGCCTGCAGAGGGAAATCACATCTGGCATTTAGGCCTGGCCTCCCCTAAAAGGTCAGCTCCTGAGAAAGTTGTATCACAGCTTGAAGGGCTTGGATCAAACCTCCTCCAAACATAATGAGTCGTGTCTTACATGTCAATAGGATCTGTGAAGTTCATCTATTACGGCTCAACTAAAAGTCTGCTTGCTTCAGCTTCATTAAGAATTGTGTTCAGAGCCTTTATTGCTGGTACTGGAACTGTGCTGAAGCAGAATCCAATCTCCCACTCATAAAATGGGATGTTGTAGGAAACAGTGGTTTTATTCCAGTTAAATCTTACCTTTCAGTTTTGGTTGTCCTGCTTTTTCTCTCCTATTTCATGGCCAAATTCTGCACTGAGGTACACAAGACCTGATCACACTGACAGTGGAGGGAAGCACAGAAGAGGAGAGATTTCACCTTTCCTGTTTATGAAATGATCTTATTTAATTCCTCCCCGTTTTCTTTGATACTGCAAGCAGCACGGAGAGAAACCCTAATGTGTGCAATGTGCACACCAGGAAGATAAGATGGCCAAATGGCAGCTTTCTGCACACTTTTTTCCTAATAAATTAGCTTAAAACAACCCTTTTAGTTCTAATGTCAGGGTAGCTCAACAGTTTACAGAGTATAAAACCCATAGCTCACACAGAGGCAGATTTAGGCAATTTTGTCTGCTATGGACTGAATTCTTACACAGGGAAATTTCAGTCTCCTCTTTCTACTGATCTAAAATTAATGGGATGTCACATATGTTCCCCTTATCTTGGATAAAACCAGTTTCCTTTAGAACTTCACAAAATAACCAGTTCAGCAGATGCTGGAGAAGCAGTGGATGATGATGTGACACAGGACTCCCCAAGAGTCACAGCTGAAGCAGCTCTTTTTAAATATCTCATATTTTATACACAACATTAACCAGGATCAGCCATCAATTGTCTCCGATTCCCCTGTAGATGTTCAGTTGGTATTCATAAAATTCTTCATGCAAATCAAGGACAGCATTTTATCTTTAGAAGACACCACATTTCTCTGGGTTTTATGAAAATATGCTCTATTCTAGGGTGTGAAAAAGGATCATTGAGAACTCTGGAAAGATGGAATAGACCAAATCCCATGAAAATTGTCTGGTTTAGGCTGCAAATCGGAATGATCTGATTTGCTGTACTTAGGTTGATCCCAGGGCAAATCAGTGAATCCATCCACACAAAGCTCATTGATGTTTCAGGCCCTTGGACACCAAAACAAACCCAAAATCACCAGGCACTGAGAAGCCTTGGACTTCCAGGGGAAAAAATGTAAGAGTGATGCACCAGGCATGGAGACAGAACTGGTGAGGGAAGGAACAAAATGAATGGTAAATTAAATTTTGGTAAATGGCCTCGTAGCTCCAATTAGAAATGAATTTACAATGCACTAAACAGGAAAGACCTCAGTGCAAGCTCTGAGAAATAGTTAAAAAAACCAGGAGCTCCTTATAAACTTGGAATTGTCCATGAGTAACCAACTCTGAGCCTGAATTCCTGGATGGCTGAATCTTGTAAAGAGAACAAGATAGGCCCATATTAAAACTTTTAACGACTTTAGTTACAAAAAAAAAAAAAAAGAAAGGGAAAAAAAAAAAGGAAAAAAAAAAGGTGGAACTTTGCAGCCAGCTGGCTCCATACCGAAAGCCAGGCTGCACAGCTTGAACTTAAAGCTATCTTAACATAATGAATAAGTGCCAATAATTAGCATATGTAGTGTGAACAGGTTTGCTGGCACAAGCAAGTGAAAAACTCCAAGGTAAAGTTATTATTAGGGAGTAATTAGCTCTGTGAAGTAAATGAGTGAAACAATAGCTGCCAGCACTGACAATATGGCTAACATCTGACTATGTGGAAGATAACATTGTAAAGTATTGCTCCCTGAGCTAGAATCTGTTAATAACCATATGTTAGTGTAATTAATGCAGAGTCTTTCTGACCTGTTGTCACATAAGAACAATACTTTCTGGGAAATATTCAAACAGGCAGCTCTAAACTTGTGGATGGCAAAAAATAATTTGGGAAGTTGCTTACAAACACCTTTTCTTCTGCATTTCTTTAAAAAGAATTAAAAACCAGTAAATGGAGGAAGGGAGCAGAAAAAATAAAACCCCCACACTTATGAACCAACACTTATGGACCAACTTCTTTTAAGGCTGATGACAAAGAGGTCAAACCCTGAATCGAGGCTTTCCAGACCATCTGAATAAAACACTAAAAATATTACTGCATTTTAGGGGTGCTTGTAATCCATGCCCAGACTAAATTCTGCAATTTGATTAATCATATGGACTGGCTTAAACACTTTATGTAAAAAATAAATCCTTGAACTCAGGAGCGTCCAAATCTGAGCCTGGGCTCTGAATTGTTTGGCCTGAGCCCATTTCCAAATTGAATAGATCCCTCCAGGTGTCTGCCATGCATCAGACATTCTGCCAAGGTCTTAACACCCTGCTAGATAGGGAGGGTCTCTGCTTGTCCCCCACACAGGACATTCACATCTCCAAACCAGCAGATTCTGTGCCTACAGAGGGCAAGGCCACAGATGATTTCTCTCGAGAAGGTACTAAAAATCATGCCCAGAACTTCTGAATTTTCGTAGTAAATGGCACTGATGCAATATTTTCCTCCCATCATATCAACATATCAAAATGTTTGAAGAGGTCTAGTAAATACAGTTTGCTCAACAAGCCTAACATAATTACTGCATTTCCAAGTCATTGTGCTGATGCAGAGAACACATATCCCATGGAAAGCAAGCCATTGTCTCTGCAGCTCCCTGCTAAAGAGACCTTTGCAATTTAATTGGAATATATCTCTGTTCCAGCTGAGCATCTCATATGCACCTCGGCCCTTGGAGCACTCACAGCATTGGCTCACTGCAGCAGTTTCTAGAGAGGGCAAAGTGGGGTCACACATCCCAAAAGAACAGCCTTAATGTCTAAAAGAAGTAGTTCAACAGCTTCAAGGACCTGACCATATTTAATTTCAATTTAAAAAATTACAAAATTTAATGCAAGGTGGTTAGTAGGATCCCTTTTCCCTTTTTAGCAGGGCAGCTAAAAAAACCCAACAAAACCAAAAAAGCCCCACATTTTTTAATGCCTCGCAGCCTATTATGGCCAGGCAGAGGAGTCCTGCACGTCTGAGATCTCACACATTCATCTTCTTGCTAAACATCTGTTTAAGGCTTGTGTGATCTACCTGTCAGCAGCAGTGATCCATAAAGTGTTTGAAGCTCCTGTCACAAACCCCAGCGCTGGTTTGATCAGAGCCTTTGTGCACACTAATCACGCCCTTTATCTTCCCTAATGCTACGAGAAGAAAACCACAGCAAGGCTGTCTTCCAAACCTGAATGTAATTAATCTTTGCGAGGGGGAACCTGCCTGGACTGAAAAAGCAAGATCTGATGGGCTGCTGCTCTTTTTCTGCAAGGGCCTTATTTTTCCTACCAGGCGCCTTTCCACTTGAGTGGTACCCTTTAGAAAACACTTTAAGTGTATCCCAGTGACACCGAAACAACCTCCAAGATCATCTCGTGAATGAAGCTGCTGGTAGCTTCGCTGAGAAAAAGGGGCTGCTGAAAGGAGCCTGCCAGAAGCACGCTGAAACGAGTCTCTCTTTTTAACTGCATGGGAAAAAAGGAATCAGAACAAGAACTGCTCCCCTTTTCATGTTCCTCCTAAGCTGCTGTCCTCGCTAATAATCCCACTGAGATGGCCTTGGCTCGGCTGCACACAAACGTTCTGAAGGCTGCAGGAGCTCCAGGAAGGAACAGGTGACATCAGGTGGGTTTGGGGTTTTTTACAGCTTGCCTTTTGCCACTGTTTGCTTTCTGTGGCATGAGGGGAACGAGCGCTGCAGGTGATAGAGACAGTGACAATTCAAGGTGCACTTACACTGAATGGGAATGGGACAAGTGGCTTTAAATTTGGTTACGTCCTCTCTGAACAGAAAAGCTCCTCAGCATTGCTGAGTCCAGGCATTAGCAGCAAGAGAAATTCTGGTGAGCAGATGGTGGGAAGCAGCGAGAAACTGCTGCTGCAAGACCAAATCTGAGCCCAGATTTCACAGCAATCCCCAAGCTAAATAATGTCACAAGCCTTGAACATACGTGGATGGACTGATCCGTGCCTACGGAGGTGGGGCTCGTTTGGATAATTAACCCATCACAGGGGAAAACTTCAGGAATTTGTGCAGTACAGGAGCAAGCAATTGGTGGGATGTGACTCTCACCATCACACGGCCCTCCTGAGTTACACACAGAAACTCGCTCAGAATCCAGCTTGATTCAGACAGGGCAGCAAGTGAAGTTAAATTAATCTTTCTATTACTGTCACCATTTATTACTTGGACTGTGAGGCAGTTCAAAGGACTCCAGAGGTCCAGCCTCTGACTGTGCATGATCAAAGAGAGTCCTGCATGTTTTATATCTTTTTCTAAGACAAGATACCACAAGTGGAAAACATGATATAGTAGAGAGGAGTAGCCATTATATCTACTATATCTATTATAATATTATTTAGGGCTCTGCCCTTGGATCTAGTTTAGATTTCATGAGCTTGATAATTGTCTACAGGTAACAGCAGCAGTAAAACCTGATAAATAATTTGGGCAATATGAAAGGCTGGACCCTTCTGAAAAGGTCATTCAGCAGACTTGAGGTACTTTAGAATAAAGTGTAAGACAGCACAGGAAAAGCGAACAAACAAAAGAATGAGGTGTGGGGCTGTGTGTGTCACCACCAGAGCAGATCAGAATTGGCACGAACCATGGAGAGGAGAAATGCAAGCGAAAACCAGCGAAGAACCTTGGGGAAACAACACCAAACTGCAATTTCATGTTATGGAAAACAGGGAGCAATGCCCAGGCTGAAGGGAAGAGCTGGGCCCAAGAATATCAGCAGCAGAGAAGAGATGATGGTGTCTGGGGAACGGCCTGCCAAGAGAACAGGGAGATAATGGAATGTCACAATGACACAGAATGACAACAGAATGACAACAGAAGACTCAGCAATCAAGCTGTAAGATTGACAAAAAAAGTGGCTGCATTTTTTAGGCAGCAGAAAAAGCTGGGTTTTAGAGATTTGAGAAATCAGTCAGAATGGTTTCTTGGAATATGGAGGTGCTTGAGAGGGAGGAAGATGATGGTGCTGCAAGTTAAAGAACAGAGAAGTCAGAGGAGCTTTGGGAAGAGATCTAATGAGTTCATTTGAGGTTAGTGACTCTGTCCAAGATTTATGTTCCCTCTAGCTGGAGATTAAGGCACTTGAATCACAACTAATTTATCACTTTTCTGATTTGCTGGCCATGAAAAAGCACCTGGTACTCCAGACTGGTGCCTAATATTGAACTTTGACAGCTAACTGTCTACAGAGTCCATCTGAATTTGATAAAAGACACAGGTCAGCTTCCAGATAAGCTCTGTACCACAGAAACTTGGATTATAGAGTGAGGACAGGACTAAACTGGCATCTTATCCAGTGCACAATCCAATTGCTTTAAATCTGTATCTCATTGAATAATTAAGAGTTCAGAATGTCTGCGACTCTGTATACAGAGGCTATAATGTGCTGCAAGCACAGGATAGGATTATAACGTTATTAAAGAACATTCTGTGGATTTCAAGGAAGAAAGGGAAAATACACCAATTCCTTACAATGTCATTAAAAAGCAAAGATGTAACCAACAGAAAGATTTTCCTTAGAAATGATGCCTTATGATTTCTAACCTCTATCCCATCTCACGATGGTATGAGCATGTTGCTTGACAAAAAGGAATGATGGTAAAACAGCTCCTTCAGAGATCTTCTGGCTCAGTCCCACCTGAGAACAACATGGTCTTGCCTTGCTTAGCTGTAAGAATCAGGTTTGTGCGTCTTGTCTTAAAATCATTAATCATTAACTCCTCCAAACTCCACCTTCCCTTATAATGCCCATGCTCGGTGATGTCTGGGAAGCTGAAAATGGTTTTGCCTTTCCAGATTTCTGTGCAAACACACCTGGGGACAAGGAGGCTCTCTTGCTCAGCCCCTGTGAAATCCATTCTCCTGAGCTCTGCTGGCTAATTTGCAAACGTTTATCCAAAACTCCCACCCAGGTTTGTCATTAATTAACTGAAAGATGGCATTTCCAAGGAGAGCTGCTGCAAGCTGGTCAGCAAAGGTGCAATGCTCAGCCAAATGGATCAGCAGTAACAGCAGCAGTGCAGTGGGAAGATGCTTTCCCTGCAGAATTCAGCAGATAAAGAAGCTACAGCCACGTGAACAAAACCAACCAGGGTTTTACTGGGATACAACCTAAGGAAAAACTAAGTCAACCTCACTTGATACACTCTGGAAACCATTAGAAGCAAATCATTTGTGTCCCAGTGCCTTGCTGAATTGTCACTGCTGACTTACACAGGCACACACACAGTGTTCAGGGGAGAGACATCAGCCCAGCTGCACAAACTGCACTGTTCTTTTGGTGACATGCCCTTTTTTCCAGAGGCACACGAACAAAGCCCTCACGGGTGAATTCCGAAGGGCTGGAAACTTCAGTAAACATCTGAGCCTCCTCCAAAATCAAACAGGCAGTCTAAGAAGATTCCCATTTCTTTCATATGTCTAGCTGCTTCTGACACTTACTGAACAAGAAATTAATTCTCATTCTGTTTTCCCTCTGAAGTCCAGGAGCACCCCTCTCCCAGAGTATGTGAGGCTGCTAAATAAAATCATCAGATGTTGTAAAGCAATCCAGTGAATTCCAGAAATGCAGGAAAGTATGTTTGTATGTGAACACAAAAAGGAGCTTAAGGAAAGTGATAATCTTTAACAAACACCCTGAGACTTCTGCCTTGACCACTCGTACCAGAGAAATCTATTCTCCTGAAACAACATTTTCTAAAGACAAAAGATTTTATCATTTCTTTTATAAGGGGTGCTGTAACAATTCCCTGCTTTCTAAAACTTCATGCAAAAACACTTATAGGTAAAAATCCTAATCTTTCACTAAAAAAATTAGCAGTTTACCAAAGGAACAAGGTTTTATGCCTTAGATTACGACCTCATTTTAAAACAAATGCTGAATCCCTCAATTACCTGCACAAGCTCAGTGAATTATATTTTTACCCAAGAAAACCCAGTATTTCTGCAAGTAGCAAAACTGGCATAGGTGTCTTGTGAGGAGAGCTGCCTACCCTGTGAACATCCATCGTCAGAAGAAGATCAGAATAACCATGGAAAATGGAAAGAAATGAGGAATAAAAGCAGAGCCCACTCTATTCTTTGATTCCAGAGGTACCACAGTTCCAGGGAGCTGTTTTGGCCAGACCTACAGCTGCCTTTTCTGACTGATATTTTCAGCTGCAGTTGGTAGATGAAATTGTGCTGTTCTTACAAGGAACACTGCAAAATTTCAAACTTTGACTAGGACCACCATCATTATTTCTGCATCCATACTTTCTGAAACATCAGCCAGCACTACCTTTGCTAAAGGTAGTTTGTCATATATCATGTCCCTTCCTAAACAGGCAGCATATGGAGCAAACAGAGAGACTGAAAAGCAGAAAGGAACAAAGCAGAAAATGTAGTGTCAACCTCAATAACCATTTCACAGAGCTAGAGCGACCATTTTATTTTATTTGCCATTCAACAGCTTAACTTCAAATAGGTGTTTAATTAACTCAGAGTGGCAGTCTAAACGTTTAGCCTGAAGCTGCCTGGCAGAGGGAAAGTATCTACTGCACTTGCAGATTTAGAGCATCAGGCTCCAGAAGAAACTGTTAATTGCATAATGCAGAGACTTCATGTGACACACACACAAAAGTGTAAAGATCAAACTCCCACAACAGTCAAGTTTCTTCTATGCAAAAACTTCATGCAAGTCTAAAGAAAAATGAGGGCACTTATGGCTAAAACCTGTTTTCGCAAAATAAAATTCTACTGGTCGTGGGGTAACAGATTTATTAAAAAAAAAAAACAAAAACAGGAAAGACAAATCTAGGAAAGCATTTTTATAGAAATACAAGCACAATATGTTCAGAGGAGGATGAACAGGATTAAGGATTTTTCAAACTTAATCCAAAACACTGTAATATTGGTTTAAGAAAGCACAAGGGCTCACAATCCCAAGAGAAGCTGGGCATCTTGCTATGGAGATGGCAGATTCAAGAAGGCATCGTGTAGCTTGCCTCCACTACCTGATGTCCTGCTCAGTGGCAGCGGCACAGCTTTGAGCAGTCCTCCCTCTGGTTTCTTGGGGTCCTCACTAGGGACCAAGCCAAATCAGAAGGAAATGAATGCCCTGGCAGCTGACTGATCATTTGGAATATTTGACTTCTTGCCCAGCACCCTGGCAAACAGGTATATTCCCAGCATGCAGGGATATAAGGTGTCCCTTAAAATGAGATGGCCCTCAAATATTTTCCGTTCAAGTCGCCCCGATACCTTGGGGATGCAATAATCCTCCTCCCTCTTTAGTTTATTATACCAAAAGATGTCACACTGGGACTGTTTTAATCAGCAAATAAACCAAGTGCCCAGCACCTGCCTTGGCTTTTATTATCATAATAATCCCGTTTTGTTTTTTAATTCTAAAACATCAGCAGCTCAGCCGTAGGTGAGCTGTGTTTATGCCGCCCCTACCGTCGCCTCTGTGGCTCCATGATTAGCAAGCCATTAAATGGGAAAAACAGGGGAGGAAGGGGGAGAGACGGGAAGGGCACAGCCATTTGTGCCTGTGGAACACACCAAGCTGTTCTCAGGTAGGCAGAGCATGGCACGGAGGCGGGGTAAGAACCTGAAGCGGAGAGAGAAGAAAGCGAGGCAGCGAACAAAGCACCGCGAGCTGGAGCAGAGCAATCCAGGAGGAAAAAGCACAGGGGCAGGCATGCCACTGGCATTTAGCACGGCCAGGATGGAGCACAGACCCAGCAGCGCTCCAGGGCACTGCACAGACACTGCTAAGGGCCCTGCACTCTGATTTGTTTGGGCAGTTCTCATGGAACCGAGGGGTGCTTCAAAAGGGAAGGTATGTGCTGACAGAACCTTGGCTCTGCCACAACGCATGGATCTGGAAAAACTGAAACACAGCAAACGCTGAAAATGCAAGGAAAATTGTTTTCTTACCTTGAAGAGGACAGAAACAGACCCTCATAAACTTTTTACCACTTATTCACTTACATGTTACTGATGGAGCAGATCAGTTTTCTGCATTAAACTCCATTGATGTGATTCAGTGGAATGGCACCGACATAAATCTGACTCTGGGAATGAGAGAGTCTTTTCTGCCTGCTTCCCTGCCTCATTCTCCCAAACACTGCAGTCTGCATTCAATTTCTCCCAGTGAAGTGGGAAATTCTATAGAAAAGCAGCAAAAGTGGAGCCAGAAGATAAAAACCTAGACGGCCTGAATCTTTGATAACTGCACTCCAGCTCCCATTCTGCGCTGCGGCCCAATGGGAGACGCCTGACAATCTGGGTTCTGTTCCTGGTTCTGGCAATGAGCTGCAGCTTAACAATGTGCAAGCTGCTTCCCCTCTGTCCTCAATTCCCCTGGTCTGAAAAACAGGATGCTTTAAAAAGAAAGAAAGAAAAAAAAAAAAAGAGAAGGAAAAATATTCCAAGATCCAGCAATGACGGTGCTACATAAGATCTGGATCGTGCACAAATATCCGTGCAAACAGACTCCGAAATGCAAGTAGAAACTGGTGATTTAATGCTATTTTGTAGAGCTATAGGTAACTACAAGGGATGAAAAGGCAGAGAAGAATCATACCTGGCAGTTATGAAATAAGGGATGATGCTTCCAGGGCACAGTTTCCATGCACAGGGAGGAACATTTGAATTTCAAGCCACTGGAATATTTTGACATCTCTTTCTGCTGTTTAATAGGAAGTAACAACTATTTATCACGGTTCCTCTAGGAGGTGTAAAACAAAAATAGCCAAGCATTGTGGGAAATCTACATTGCCAAAGCTTATGAAATAATCTGAGCGAAGACAAATCACAAGTTCAAGAAAGTGTCCTTCATGTAAGTATTTCAGTTTCCTTCTGAAGCAGTAAGAACCTTAGAGATAAGGACCAAACTTCCTACCCTAATCTTTATTTCTAAAAAAAGGGATTGGGCAAATAGGCTCAACATCTTAAGGCCCACTTTTCCCAGGGACTGGATAGAATTAGATCTGAGTAGGTTTATCTCAATCGAACTAGGATAGTTTTTATTAAAAAAAATAAAAATCCATATTTTAACCAGCAAAGTTTAATCCCTTCTTTCCCTGTGAAAACTCAGATAAGTTTGATTTTGCGCCTCTCGCTGTCTCCATGCTCCAGGTATTATGTCATTGCACATTAGACTGTGTCAACACACCGTGACTCGGCTGCTGCTAATGCAAAACCCCAGCAAACATGGAGCCAGGAGATAATTCCAGAGCGCCTTCCTCCCCCTGGTTAATGGAACTCGCTATTTATCCTCCCTCTTTGTGACACCTCCACTGAGTGATGGTCCCAAAACGGGGAAAATCAGCCTTTGGCATGCAAAGCCGTCTTAAGGCAGGCTGGTGAGCGGCAATCTTCCTGGGCAGGTGAGCTCCACACGTGGCTCAGGAAGCATCCCTGCCCTGTGAAACGCAGAAACAGCGGGGACAGGCTGCCAAGGAAGCCTCTCCAAGGCCTCTTTGGGTGCAAAGAAGGCTTAAGCTCCCACAGAAGGGCAGGGCGTGGAACTTGGGCTTCATTGCACAGGGCCAAGTGCAGGGCCCTGCTGGGA
>WBNQ01009865.1:19353-41850 GCA_013401375.1 Spizella passerina
CTCCTCTTTGGGCCCTTCTGCCAAGCTGTAGGGTCTGTTCTGACCCTTGGGCCTGTCTGCAAGCAGAGGGTGTTGTTCCATCAAAAGGGGATCACACCATTGTTTCCCAGTTGTTCAGTAACTGAGGGATCTCAAAGCTTGCTTTCATTTCAATCTTGTTATAGTTTCCACATTCCCAAAATCTTTTGCCAGGCCATCATATTTACAAGGCTTTCCCGTTCCATGTTCCCCAACAATCCCTGCGCTGTGAAATGCAGGAACAGCAGTGCCAGGCTGCCAAGGAAGCCTCCCCAAGTCTCCCTGGGTGGAAAGAAGGCTTAACCTCCCCCAGAAGGGCACCTCCTGAAGGAGAGGGAGATGACGTCTCACAGGAACCCACGGGTGTGAGGCTCTCAGAACATGTGCCCACACTCAAACTGCGAGTGAAGTCTGAACCTGAGAAAGGGCTGCCTTCAGAACAGCCTGCTTTTTAAAAACAATCCGTCTTCTCTTGTAGTTAAATATTAAAACAGAGGCTCAGGTTCCTTAAACATTTAGAAAAATAATACACAGAAGAAGCCATGTGTAACTTGATAAAATTGTAACATCAATTGTCCTCATCTTGGTCATTTATTTCAGCACCAAGTGTCTCTGAACGCTCATGTTTGGATTTTGTGCTGTTTTGTACAAGAGGAGTGGGTGCCAGGCTCCTTCAATCAACAAATTGTGTAAACATTTACCATAGTAAAATCAAGTAAAACTTCATGGGTTTTGAGTCAATCAGCAATGAAACACCAAAGCAGACAACATACTTCACGAGCAAGAAGCCTTTTAGGAAATAGTATTATATAGCATTATTAAAGTCCCATCTTCCCCTGCTAACTACTGCATGCTAAAGCAAATGTCAGCCTGGGGGGGCTCGACGTTTCTAAATTAAACACCCTTCAAACACGCTTTCTGACAGTTATCTTCAGATTTTCCACAGATGCTGCCACTGCCAGAGCCATGGAGTGAAGCACTAAAATAGATCCAAAGCTAGTGTCACATCCAGGCTGTGCTGACACCCCTGCCACTGTAACTGCAGCAGGAAAAGCACTCCTTGTGCAGAGGGCAGCTGATGGCACTGTGGGTGACATTCTGGAAGCCTGAACCACTGATCAAAGCCACAGAAAGTCCCAGCAGAAGGTTCTGCCCCAGACTGAAGGCAAGAGTCCATCCCTGCTCATTCCCTGGATGCGCACTGCCTTTTGAACCCTGAAATGGTGAAAGTAATTCCACTTCTGCAGCTTCCCAGGGCAGCCTGTACAGATGCAACACTCTCTGGAGGTTTTGCTTACCCTGTAAATCATCGTGCCTATATTCTTAATTGTTTGGCACAGCTCCCAGGACATCCATTACATCTCCTGTGACTAACACGGCTTTGTATCTGCTCACCCCTGGGGCTTCCAACCAATAAATGTCTGGGCACGGAGAGAAGGGCATGGAAATAATGCATTACAGGTCAGCAACATCCTGTCAGGACACCTGAACACTGTGAGCCAATGAACCAGCCAAAAACACAGTACAAGGCTCCTGCCCCTCTTTGGTTTTCCCTTCTCTGCCTTTCCTACCACCCAGACAGTCAGCCACCAGGATTGTACTGGAGTGTGGAAGTCCTACTGTGAACAAGAAGCTGAAAGAATATTAAATGAACACTAGAGAGGGTGGCATCAGGTTCTGATTTATGTGGGCATTCTGCCTGCTACACCCCCAGCTCCTCCTCAACCCCACAGCTCCCCAAACATGGCCACAACCGAGGCACAAACTCATGGACAGCAGCGCCTCCTGCTCAGCTCCAGGTGATGAGGCTGTGAGAAAGAAAAGAGCAAGGCAGGCAGAAAGGTGTCTGTGGCACCTGGAACCCAGAGAGCAAGGCCAGCTTCAGTGCATGCACAGTGCACAGAAAGGGCTCAGCCTCTGCCCCGGGCTCCTCTGGGGATGATGGCATTCGTGGGGGCACTGACAAGGGCACTGGGAGGAAAGCAGGCTCTTTCTGCAGGGATGTTTTGTTCTTTTCCAACCTCTCTCGTGGCTGCACCAGGCCCTGAGGGGAGCACAGCACTGGGAAGGTAGAAAGGAATCAGCTCTTTGGCCAACAGGAGAAAAGGCAAACCCACCCAGAGCAAAAGAGAGCCAGAGAAGCGGGGAGGGCAGAGGGACAGAGAAATTGTGCAAGGACACATTGCACGTGCAATTCATGGAAAGGCACTGGCATTTCTATCACAAAGGAGAGTTTCATCAAAGTCTCAAGGGATGTGCCATAAAGGAAGCCCTTGCCTTGCTGCCCGGGCTGCCTGAAAGAAACACCTGTTATGCACCACAAAAAAAGACAAAACAAACAATGGGTATAGAGGGGAGGCCGCGCTCCAAACAATGGGAATTGCAGAAGCACAGTTTGCTCTAAATGCAGGAGCAGAAGCCCATCAAATGAGCAGCTGGGGAAAGCACAATTCTCTATATTTGCGGGGAAGTTGCACAGATTAAATGATGGCAACAAATACAATACAGGTATCTGAGCTCTGCTTCCTAGGCACCAGAAAGGCCAGGAACCTCCTAAGATATCTCTGAGTGGAAGAATAAACTTGCCTGAGCCCAGCTCCAGGAAAAAAGATAGCCACATTTCAGAGGAACACAATGGACAATTTTCCTCCCATGGGATCCCTACAAGAGTTTCTGCTAAGAGGACACTAAGCTCAACCAACCTTCTCAAAAGGTGCAGAAAGCAAACCTGAGATTTACACAAATCCACCCAAGTACACAAAGGGGATGCCAACAATTCCCAAAACTGACGTTCTGTTTAAAATAAGAAATGCAAATATTCTTAACAAAGGATACAGAATTCTATGTCAGTATATTGATTACAATTCAAGTTCCTTTATTCTGATTGTACCAAAAAAGATGGGTGTCTTTCTGAAGTGTGCACTAAGAAATTATGCAAGGGAAGAAGAGTTTAAAAACATCCTGAAACTCATCACTCAGAAAGCTAAAATTCTTGACAAATATAATTTCAAGTCTGCCTTTCATTTCAAATAAAGAATAAACGCAAGAAATAGAGCATACTTCTAATTCTGGTCACTAGAATAGATCAGATCTCCAAAATTTTGCTGACCAGTACAATGACAAAGACATTCCTGGATCTATCATGTATCTGGTGAGCAGAATCAGGTTCTATGGAAAAACAGAAACAACATTTATGGGGTGTCTACAGCCATGGAGACATTCAGAGAATCACAGAAGGGGAAAAGAAGAAGTCTGAAAGTTTAATTTCTGGATTTTTTTTCTATTTTGCAGTAATTAGAGTCCATTTCTGCCTATATTGCATCTTGTTTTACATGCATCAGTCTGTTTGCATATCCCTGGGAAATTCTGTGATCACCAATGCCCTGCCCTAAATTCAGTGTTCTCTGTATTTGCCATGATCTCAGATCAGAGCTGCCAGCATGGCTGGAGAGTTCACAGAGCTGAAAAACTCACAGCTACCATCAGCTGCAACTCAGTAACTAGTCACAACCTTGCAAAAACATCCTCCTTCCTCCTAAATTCCTTCAGAGGCACTGAAAATCAGTGCTCAGGAAAGGGAAGCAGTCCTGTTTGTAACTGGGATCTAAAATGGGGCATTTCCAATGCAGGCACTGAAAGGTGTCTGAGGCATCTCACACCTGTGTGCAAGGTGAGAATGGAACCAAAAGCTGCCTCACAGATGCTGACTGATTCCTGCACTACAGATCTGAACTCCAGGCTCAAAGGAATTGGAAATTATGCTCAATTTAGATGTGTGTGATTCTTAGGGATATTACTAACTTAAAACTTATTACATACAGCACATGAAAAAGGCCCTCTTGCTTATTCACAGCAGCTCAGAAATGCCTAAATGGCAGACAAGATTCTACACACAGTTTGCAAGATAAGAAAATAAATTCCCACCACACAGAGCTTTAAAGGGACAAATGCTGCAACAGCTTCCATCAAACACTCTACCATCAGCCTCAGGTTTGTTGGGGTTTTTTTGCTAAAGCACAAGGAATGTGGTAAATTAGGAAAAAATAATTGATTAGTGGCACAAACTGATCCAGCTCCAACCCCACTGAGGGAGAATGGGAGGAACAAATGGAGGGTGCTGAAAAAAGGGTCAAACTCCATTTTCAACATCACCAGTCCAAACTCAACAAAGGCACTCCAGCCCTCATCTGCCTTTCGAAGAGGACAGCAATAGGAAAAAAAGTCTTCTCTATTTTGATGGAGACCAAAATTTAAAAAAAACTAAACTCAAAACTGGAAGAAGGAAGGAAGGAAATGTGACACAGAAAAAGAGGGAACGTCAGAGGACAGGCTCTTGTCCACCACAGGCAGGGAATTGTCTGTCTGTCTGTCTGTCTGTCTGAATCAGGAGAAGCCAGCATTTCTCCTGTAAGTGCAGTGCCAGCTGGCACCTCTCCCATGCTGACACCAAACTGACCTGGAGATATTCTGGGATATACTGGTGACCAGCATTCTGAGCTCTTACAGCCATCAAACCGCACAGAAAACCAGCTGGAATAACGCCACACTGCCTGAAAAGTCGAGGAAGTGAACATCAGGGAGCACCAGAATTAAGGCTGTCAACATAATTTTCATTTTCCCACTTGTGATTTTGGTTTACAATAATATTATCATGTCATTCTGGAATACAATGTTTTTACTCAACATGTATGACCGAGACACATGAGAATAAAATAAAGGTATCTATTTCACTTCATTCTGGCACTTGTAACTTCCTGATGCCTGACTTTGTTACCTAAATAATGTGTTTCTTTGCACACAATGTTCACAGCACGCAAGAGTATAGGAATATTTCAATCATTTCTGTCAAATCCATTTTAAATTGGTATTTTGTTGAAACTACCCAAGTTCCAACTTCAGAATAATTTGCTGAACAGTATCACTCTCATCTTTTAAATAAGCCAATTTTGATAAAAAACCATTACAACACACACATTGTAAAATACGGGTTTTTTGTACAATTGTACCAAATATTTATGAGCTCCAAGCACTGTGAATTACATTTGTCTCATTTCATTATTATTACTTTCCATCTAAGTCTTCATTTTATTTTTTATAAGTTTATTATGCTTATCTTGGAACTTAAATTCTTTTATTCACTTCTAAATACAAGAAAGTCTGACATTTACCTCTAAACCTCTCCAAAATGTATTTTAAATCCATCTGAATAAAAATCTGAAATGGCTCCTTTAAATTATTTAACCATTACAAATTTTACTCAACTTTCACGTGAAAAGTGAACCCAATGGAGACTCCACCCAAGATGCAAAATAAAGAAGGTGACAGGAGATCCCCGAGCCTGCAGGTAATCTTTGTTCAACTGAGACTTCCACAAGACAAGTGAAAGTGTCAGTTTCAGTTTCTTTCACCTTTCCCTCTCGTCCTCCAGAATTTTAAGCAGGATGTTTTGAATGAGCCACCAAAACAGAGCTGAACCACTTCACGTGGCAAGTGTGAACCAGAACAGAAAGTCACTGGCAACAGGAACTAAATGATCCTCAGATCTCTTCCTCTTGACAAAGGTGTGGGTGCTGGTGGCAACCTTGGAATGCCAAACATAATTCCTGTCTCAAATATAGCCATTTTTGCCAGAAAAGCAACATTTCAGATGGAATCAGCTGGGCAGAATGAGATGCCCAGTGCTTAGAATCACAACAAAAGATAAGGGTCCTTTTATGCCAACACCCCCAGTGTTGGAGTAAGAGTTGTGAACCTGGCAGCAGGTTTTTGGTTTGAGCAGTGCTAATGGATGCAGACCAACACCATGTCTGTCCAAATTCCAGGGTGGGACACGACACACTACTTGATGTGTCTCCCTGTCCTCCCACTGGAGATTCCCATGCCATCTCCTGGGCTTGCACATCCACCAGGTGAAACATCATCACACCCAGAGCACCAATCCCTGCTCTGGTGACACCAGTGCTATCACAGCCAGGAGAGGGAAATGCACCCTCATGCTCCTGCAGGTCAGAATCTCCCACTGTGCACTTCACTAAACAGTAACATTAACACACATTGACCCCAAAAACTACATCCTCCGTTCATGCTGCGACCACTACAAAACACAGACAACTCCTACTGAAACCTTAAGAACCGTTTTCTGAGTAAGAGCCATGCAATCCCAAGTATATTCCATAATAGTGAAGTGGAAATGAGATCTGAATTCATCTGAGAGTGTCATTCTCTCTGGCATCCTTCAGGATGTCCTGTGCCACATAAACTCAATATTACTAGGCCAAACCCCCCCAGTCTAGAGAAATCACCAGGAAAAGATGCAGTTGTGAATTTACAAAATTTGTTTTGTTCTGGGGGGGTGAGACCCTACAAGAAATGCTCTCCAACCATGCAGCCATCTGAGCCATTGTGCACTGGTGACCCTCATAAGGATGCTCTTGCTTCCAGAGCCAGTGCGGTGCCACACAGCGATCTGTCTGTTAAATTGAATTCTTGCCTCTAGATAGATAGATAGATAGATAGAAAGTTTATTTTGAAATGTCTCCTAGTGCTTCTGAGCCTGACTGATGTGAGATGTTATTTTGAACATGCCAAAGCATCTGAACGGCTCCAGTCCTTTCTTTTCAGCGTGCATTCCTTGATAAGTGGCAAAGCTTCCCACTTATCAGTCACTCAAAGTGACTGTGGCTGTCAGCTGTGTACAAAGCGCAATCAGCTTGCAAGAAGAGACACCAGCATTTTTCTTCTCAGTTTGAAGCAAACACGTTTTGACTGCTAGTCATTCAATTTTAAAGCATCTTCAATTAGGGGCGGATGAAGATATAAAGAAAACACATCCTAAACACCTCTGCCAGCCAGCAGTAAAAAATTTATTGTTATCTCCTGCTTCACCTCGCTGCAGAGGCAGCAGAGGCAGCCTTTTTTTGGCTGTACAGCAGAAGTGCTCAGGATTGCACAGACAAGAGCACGGCCATGGAAAGCCTGTGCATCTCCAGGCACTTCCAGGTGGCACCTCGTGCCCCTGCTGTGCCCACACCTGCACAGGTAGAGCTCACACAGCACCCACGCCACCCACTCTGAGCACAAACACTCACAGAACGCTCTGCAGGCAGCAAAATGCCAAACCACACCATCAATAATGCCATGAAACACAGACGAGGAGGGCTGGCAGGGAGAAGCTGCTGCAGGAAAGGGTGGGCAGCTGCTTGAGGAAGGTTACTCAGCACCAGGGAGCTGAAAGTGAAAGAAAATGGTCAGAGCTGATGATGAGAGATGCAGAAATTGGAGAGGGGATCTGAAAACAAACAAACAAGAAAAGGCAGTGCCCTGAGATGCCTGCTGAGCAGAGAGAGACCAGGATGAGGCCCTGGAGCACAGTGCTGCCAGCTGTGAGGACTGCATCTGACCACTGGCTTTTTCCTTACAGATTATTTTGGGTGTTTCAGTGCTCTGGTTTTTAACAAAAAAAAAATTCTGGCCTCTCCTTGTGATTGTGTGAGAGAACTGGAAAATGGGAACACTGAAAGCTCAGTAACAGAAAGTAAATTAAGAAAAGATGCTAAAATGGCAAGAAAAGAAGTCATGAAGTTCAAAACAGTGTTAGAATTTGAGAACATTTGGACCAGTAACACTGGAGAAAACAAGTGCTATTGCCATCAAGTAGCTCAGCATAGGCAAAAAAAAGCTGGTTTACCTCAATCAAACATGTCCTTGCATCTCAATAAATTCAAGCTCACAGAGCCACAAAACTCTGTGAATTTGAAGGGACCCACAAGGGTTCAATTCTTCAGGGCACGGCCTTTGTGGGGATCAAACCCCCAAGCCATGCTCTGACCAACTGAGCTGATGCAAGTTTTAAGCAGATACTCCTGGTTTGCACTGGCACAACACCACCAGTACACAAATGTGGATGGTAAAAGCGCACAGAAAAGGCCTGAGATCAAACTACCTGCAGGAACTTGCTAAGGGTTACCTGTGGAGTTAAAACTGGGTGCAAACTGATTCTCTGCAATGAAATAAATGCACATAAGCACCCCAACAACCTTTGGGGTCCAATGAACTAAGGACCCCAACAACCTTTTACGTAACTTAACTTTCCTGCTAAGGGAAGGAAATGAAGGCCCAGAGGTTACTCAAAGTCCACTCTAGCACAAACGTTACTAGCTGAAGCTGAGAGGACAGAAAGCAATTAGCTCATTCTGACTAATTTTTCTCTTTTTTTCCCCCCTTTTCCCTATTCCCCCCAGCCCCAAGGGTTTGTTTGTTTGTTTGGAGGTTTTTGGGGTTGTTTTTCTCTTTGGGTTTGTTTGTTTTTGGTTCTGTGCATGCCTGTGTGTGGCTTTGGGTACCCTCTCTCCCAGGGGATTCCTGCTGCCCAAGGGACAGTGAGTCCCTCTGGTAACTGAGAGGAGCTGTGAGTGAGGAGCTGCTGTGCCTCAGGGCTCTGGGAAGGCAAAGGCTGCAGTGTGATGCTCCTGCCCTGCCTGTGAGCTGCAGAACAGCTGCTCCTGGCCCATGGTGGGTGTGCACAGAGCGGCCCCGCATCCACTGGCACGCTCGGCCTGCTGTGCGCCCACGGCCCCTCACACCCACACTGCAAAAATAAATAATAACAACAGCACAAACAAACCGCTGCACTGCACAGAGCTGCTCTAAAAACACTCTGGAGAGAGAGGAGGAAGAGACTTTCTCACAGTTTCCTACCAAAGAAAGGTCCCAGTAAACTCCTGCTAATATGAACGAGAGCCTTTTCTCCATGCTCAGTGGGGGCTGGATCAGGCACTACTTCAGCAGTTTTATTGTCTTACCAAGGAAACCTTCTGTCCTCACCTCTCTCTGACATGCAAAGAGGACTCTGGTTGTGGAAAAACTAATTCTGTTCTGCCTTGCAAAGTGATTGTAGCAGCACAAAGCCCTGCTCTGCTGCCACTGACTTCCCAGAACAGCAGAATTCCCAAGGAAAACAGGAATGCAGGAGCAATATGCACTACTGGATCTGTAACCAGGCCCTTGTGCAGCCCCTGCTCATTTCTGTGTCTCCAGAGAAGGACTCACCACCTCCAGCCCTTTAAAACCCTTGGAGAGCTCTGGCTGGGAACCAGGAGAAATGGCCCAAGGCCTTGTGGCTGCCCTGAGCAGACACCAACAGGCAAAAGATTAGGAGTAAGGGTCTCTGCCCTCCTTATTAAAAACCCAAAGTTCTCCAAGTATTTAGCTCACAGAAAATGAAAGGCTTAGCCATGTTGGAAATATAATTTAAGACTGCAAACTTGTCGGGGCAGGGAAAAAAATCTTCACATTCCTTTTTGTACGGTCAATTAATCTGTGTCTTCTCTCAAGAAGAGAGAGAAAGTGGTACCTTCTCAAAAAACCAAAAAGAACAAATGGGCCTGGATCAAGCAGCCAGCTCTGGGTAACAGATGATTGCTCACCTGAGGAGTGCGGAGGAAACAACAAATCTATCTAAAGAACAAAAATTATTGCCATAACCTGTGGGTAAATGGTGGTACTGAAGCACTCTGGAAGCAGGTCTCTACCACTGTTTTGGAAGACTGGAATCAGCCCAGAACCTCTTGCTGTTTGGAAAGTTCTGACAATAACAACTGTGTCATTTCAAAACTTTGCATGCTAAGCTTAAGAAATATTTTGCTGAACTTCTGTGTAACTCAGAAACCAAATCCCTCTTTCCTCCCCAAAAACACGGCTCCGTTTTGAAAAACAGATCTGGCTGAGAAATGGCCTAGCCATCCTGCAGGAAATTCTAACTTCAAGACTCTTTTTCCATTCCAAATTGGAACATCTCAAACCTCAGAAGGCAGGGAGAATATGGGAGCGTTCTGGTTTGAGAACTCAGCATCTCTTCATCCACCCAGCCGCTGGCAAAGCCGCGTGCCCTGGCAGGGCTGACACTGAAAGGGTTAATTCCACTCTGCTGTGCCTGTCAGACTTCCAGCACAGGAGCAAGGCCCTGCTTTCAGCAAGGAGAGCTGGGAGCTGAGAAGAAGACACGCGGCCCAAGAATGCAGTGACAGACAAAAGCACTGGCAATTGGGAACGTGGGGTGGTAACGGGATAAAAACTGTTCTATGCATGGAGAGATTGTACACGAGGGACCCCTTGCAGAATCTCCTGGGTGCACCTTCAGCCCTGAATAAAATTATTCCCTCTGAAACACAGCTTTAGTGCTGGAGAGATGAATTCCCACATTTCAGGCATTTGGTACCAGGTGCAGCAGGTCAGAGACACTGTTTCCAGCTTGGCATCAGAATTTAGCTGGGATCCCCTCACTCTCAGGGGTCCAAACTTTCTCACAAAAAAAGGGTCCCATTAAAACATCTGCTCTAGCTCTGAGGGAAAATGAAAACCCTCTCCTAAAGCACAGATTGCTGTCTGGCAGGAACTGCCCTCAGTTTCAGAAAGCACTTGGTTCTTGGGCTGAGTATGTCACTCAGAAAAGAAAACAAATTAGTAACCAATTACTGACAGTATCAAACCAAAAAAGTCAAACAAAACTGTGGCCTGAGCGTTAGAAACATTGTAAAGCAGCGTTTCTGCTGCCTGCTGCTTTGAGATCTTAGTTTTACATTATTGGCAACCTGAAGTGTTCCAAGATCTTGAGCTGGGCTCTCCAAAAAAAATTTTGACTAAAAATCAGAACAGATTAGAAAACAGCATTTGGCCTCTGTTTTGTTTGCCTTCTAATTTTGGAACTTGTAGTGCTCATGGTTTCAGATTTTGCCTGGAAATCTGAGAGTTGGAAGTTTACATTTGGGAGAAATGAAAGCTGGCATTTTTGTCATCACATGACTCCAAGAGCTGGGGCTTGAGGGAAAAACATAAAACACTGTCAGGTTTTCCACAAAATTGTGAGATTAGCAGTATCAGTTTTATCACAACTTAGGCTGCAAGGTTGACCTATTTTATCAACAGTGCCCTACTGAATATGAATCGCTTTATGAATTTTAACAACCATATTTCATTTTCAATGCAGTTCAATTAAAGTGACACTTGTCAGTGAGCTCCAAAGCAAAGCCTTCCATCAGCATCCTGGGCCAGGCTTTGTCTCTGGGATCCAGGAGCCCTCCCAGCCCTGGGGCTCAGGGACACCCTGGAAGGAGGGGTGACACCATGGGTACATGCCAAGCCTCTGCCCCTCCGTGCCCAGCTGAGATGGGAGCTGCAGAATGCCCAGGCTCCAGGGGAAGGGCACCAGGGAGGATTGGGCCCACAGAAGAGGAGTGGGTACCCAGGAGAGCTCCCTTGAGGACAAAACTGAGCTGAAGCCAAGAACTTGCTGAGTTATATCAGTGTTGGAACCCAGGAAATTCCTCTGGCTGCCCCAGAGGGCTCGAGCCCCTGCCAGGACCCCTGTGCCTTGGAAAAAACAATTACCAACCTCATATGAAGAATTACAAGCCAGGAAAGTTTAAGTAGAATGATAGTTAATTTGTCACAGGGCGAAAAAGAGATTTTGGGGTTTTTAGAATGGGGCTTCAGGATGCAAGATGGAGGGATCTGGGCATGTCCAGCCTTTCTCCTTCTTCTTGGCCTCCATCCTCTGGCACTTTTAGATTGGTTTAGAGTAGAAGCTCACTGTCTAACATAGGTGATAGGTATTGGGCAGTAATTGTAAATATTGCACAGGTAGTTTTTAGTATAAAAGACACCAGCACCCTGAGGCAGGCAGAGTGCCTCTGTCTGTGCTGCTGAGCGGAGCTGGGCTGGACAGGAGAGAGAGTTCTATAGATAAGAAACAACAAACAATGTTCAGACTGAGAAATAAAGAGCTGTGACTCCTTCTTCACCTGCTGGGCTGGGAAAAGAGACTTTCTAACCTAACTCTGAGCAGTGAGAGCCCTGAGATAGCAAGTGTCAGCCTGCCCTACAATTTCTGCCTCAAATACAGCCTGAAACCTTTGGGGATGCTGATGCACTGTGCAAACCCAGGCTCCAGCTCCATCCATGGCAGAACAGCAGGGCCAGGAACAGAGTGCAGGGAGAACACTCAGAGGCAGAAACCTCACAGGGAAAACCTCTCACACAGATTGGGCAGAGCAGAGAGTGTGCATGGGGGGCTGCATCCCAAAGTGGCACAAAAACAGGGGAGGGTTAGTTAATTATTCAGAGACACTCAAACCTCTTCACAAATTAGCTCTAGAACATCCTGAAAAGAAGAAAAAAATTATAAATGTTTGCCAAAACACAAAATCCCATTTAGATCCCATTTTAGCATTCTGAGGTCGTACAGATTCTCAAATTTAATCTAATCTGCAACCTTCCTCCAGCTTACTTAACTGTCTATACAAAGGCCTTGTTTTCTGTTTCAGTGACACCACCTTCCCTTGAACTCAGCAGAGATGGGCTTGGAAAAGACGTGCCACTTACAGCCTCGCATGCCAGGCATGTTTTCCTGAGCCCAAGGAGCTGAAGCATCTTTCTGCAGCAGCCCAGAAGTGCTGCTTTAACTGAGCTGCAGCTCCACGAGCATCTGCAGCCCTCTGAGGAGAAAAGGGACTCAGTCTCTCCCCGCTTATGGATTGTGTGATGGGCTAAGGAGAAAGGGAACTGCTTCCAAGTTAGCACACTGAGAGAAAGCACTCATAAATCATGGGGTCAGCCAGGTTATGCTTTTTTCTAACCTTAGGGTATTATGCTTTCAATACAATATTTCAGTGGCTTTCTTCTGTGTAATAATTTATATGGAATTATGGCAACTCTTACAAGCTTAGAAAAAAATTGGCTCAAGTAAAACGATTCCTTTGTCATAAATAAGTTGAGTTCATAGCTACAGCACAATCACTCAACTGCACCTAAGTCAAACAGTTATCCACTCTTTGTAGGAATATTTCCCTGTCAATAAATCTCATGCTATTTCAAAACTTCAGGCCAGTGTGACAGAAGCCTGTTAGATTAATTAGGGCAAGGTCAGGGAAGCTGAACTCACAGCTACATTCCTGTCAGAGCTTTCTTCCACCTCCCATAACCCATAGGCTGACTGTAAACTCACTGACCATTTTATACATGGGCATCTTAGGGGGACTTCACTGCCTTAATTTATACACAAAGGGTGATTTCTTTAAGAGCTGGTTTTTATCTGACAGTCGCTAACTGAGGAGAAATGTTTGGCTTTGCGTTCATGGTCAATAAGGATTTTTTATTTTTATTTTTAGATGTTTTTCCCTTCAGAGTTACGGGCTCCAGCCAGGGCTCACGAGACCTGAGGATCCTACAGGAACTGCCCAGACTGCCCGTGCAGCATCCCCCGAATTTCCCTGCACACAGATCAGCTCTGTGGCAGTGAGGGAGCAGCACTGGCCTGAGGATCATACAGGAACTGCCCAGACTGCCCGTGCAGCATCCCCCGAATTTCCCTGCACACAGATCAGCTCTGTGGCAATGAGGGAGCAGCACTGGCCTGAGGATCCTACAGGAACTGCCCAGACTGCCTGTGCAGCATCCCCCGAATTTCCCTGCACACAGATCAGCTCTGTGGCAGTGAGGGAGCAGCACTGGCCTGAGGATCCTACAGGAACTGCCCAGACTGCCTGTGCAGCATCCCCCGAATTTCCCTGCACACAGATCAGCTCTGTGGCAGTGAGGGAGCAGCACTGGCCTGAGGATCCTACAGGAACTGCCCAGACTGCCTGTGCAGCATCCCCCGAATTTCCCTGCACACAGATCAGCTCTGTGGCAGTGAGGGAGCAGCACTGGCCTGAGGATCCTACAGGAACTGCCCAGACTGCCTGTGCAGCATCCCCCGAATTTCCCTGCACACAGATCAGCTCTGTGGCAGTGAGGGAGCAGCACTGGCCTGAGGATCCTACAGGAACTGCCCAGACTGCCTGTGCAGCATCCCCCGAATTTCCCTGCACACAGATCAGCTCTGTGGCAGTGAGGGAGCAGCACTGGCCTGAGGATCATACAGGAACTGCCCAGACTGCCTGTGCAGCATCCCCCGAATTTCCCTGCACACAGATCAGCTCTGTGGCAGTGAGGGAGCAGCACTGGCCTGAGGATCCTACAGGAACTGCCCAGACTGCCTGTGCAGCATCCCCCGAATTTCCCTGCACACAGATCAGCTCTGGGGCAGTGAGGGAGCAGCACTGGCCCCTGCCTGCCCATCCAAAGCAGGGTGCCACAAACCCCATGGGTCTGTGTGAAGGGCACCTGGAGGTGAAACCCTGACCCCAGCAGGGTCAGTATTTCATCTGCAACCCCCTGAGACAGAGCCCCAAATCATTCCTGAGCACTGCAGCTTCCATCAGATGGGACCTGGCTGACTTTCATTTACTACTGACTCAGGTCAAACTTGGACCAGGGATCAAGAGATGAAAGGCTCTATATCTCATTATCAATAACCAGGGTTTTCTTCACTGCCCTAAAAACAACATACTTCATTCTTATCTACAGGGCATTAAAACTTAAAAGGGCTGGGGTCAAATTACATTACTTCAATTTATTTTTATTCACTGCTTATAAAACAACTTCCTCTCTCGCTGCCGTAGCTAAATGCTAAAAATACAAATATTTCCCTTACTATTGCACAGGTTTTGCTATTGTTTTTCTTTTAAAGCCTTATTAAAAATGCAGCAATAAAGAGAATCCCTCCCACACACAAATGAGGAAGCAGAAAAGAGTCCAGAGGTCCAGGCCAAATCAAGCCTTACTAATCTCAAAATCATTTTCAGCAAAGCACATCTTGTATAGAAGTTGCCTTATAACAGAGGGATGGACCTTCCCAGGAGTTTTTCATAAATGCCAAGTCCAGATACAGACAGAATGTCCTCTGGAATAATACAGCCAAGTTTTCTTCCAGTATGAAGCCATAAAACTCCTCTGATGTGGTTGGAATTAGGTTTTTAGGTTTTCTTATATGGGTTACAACTGTGATTGATAATTTTAGGCAACTCCCTCTGAAATGCTGATGAAAAGCTTTGGAGGGAGAATCCTGCTGCTACTGAACAAACAGAACAGAGTCTACAGCAGCCTGCATGCTCTGTACAAAACTGCAGGATGAAACAAGCAGAGATTCCACCCTGGTCCCAGGTCTCTGTAAAGTCAAACCTCTCCTTTGTCATTCCATGGATGATGTTTATTAACCACTCCTGTTATTCCCCAGCAAACTGATCTGCATTGTTCCCAAAACAGGGGCATGCACATGGCAGAAAAGTAATGAAATGTAGTCAATGGCATGAAAAGAAACTTCTGAATACAGTATGGCAGAAAGAGGCTAAATAAAGTTTACTGGGTATGCTGGTTTAACAGCTGCTTCTACTCCTGGCAACAAATCTGCAGGTGCCTGGAACTTACACAGCTGCTCTCCTGAATCTAACCAACCTTTTAGCCAGCTTCTCACTCACACAATATTTCTCCATAAATAACAAATTCCAGTCTCCCAACACCTGAGGCAGAGGGAAGAAGGGGCACTTGATTATGAACCACTGAAGATTATCAATCACCTCAGCAAAGCCTCAGAAACAGAGCTGCAGGACATGGTTCCCAACAAACTCTTTCTGGCAATGCTTTTGTCGCTCCTGAGGAAAGAGGATTTGTCCTGCAAATGCCTGAATTATTTTATATAATATCCTGCTTGCATGACCAGCTCCTCTAACAGCTTCTTCCTGACCCCACAAGAATCATGTTAATCATATAAGGCCTTCCAGAAACGGACCTTTTTTTGCTAAATTACAGGCAAAATCCTCTTGTGTTTCCATAAACAAGATGCCAGCCAACTGCAGAGATTCTTAAAGAAACGATGGCTGAGGGAAGGAGTGGGGAAGGGAAAGGAAGACAACAGGGGAGTGGGAGGAGATGCGTCTCTGACCTGGATCTGCTGCTGAAGAAGGTTAATTTTGTGCTGCTGCTGCAGAAGCTGCTGCTGCTGTCTTGCAATCTGTGAAGAAATTGCACAGAAGAAACATGAGATATGGATCACATTCCCAGAGTCATCCTCAGGAAGCTCTGACCCCGCTTGGCTCTGCAAACCTCTCCCCTGAGCTGAGGAACCTCCGAGGGCAGAGCGCTGCTGAAGCAAGGGGCACGGGACTGTTCAGGAACAACTCACTGCTAACACCAGTGAGAAAGGGACCCATGGAACATGCTGTGCTGCACGCCAGACAGGCACCTATGCAAAAGTCTTACTGAAGGGGCACTGCCAAAATCCCCCAGCAGAGAGAACACCACCAGCAGAGAAACCAAAACATGGTGGAGAAGGGTAGAAAAAGCAAAAAAGTAGGATGGCCAGAAACACTCTTCTGTTTGGCACCACCTGCTCCATTTTTATTTTTGTTTTAATGGCAATCTGACACCATGGAGGAAGGTTCTTGGTGTACTTTTATTAACCAGAAACAGGCACAAAGGGACTGGAACCGAGCTTGGAAAATCCCTGGCTCTCCAACGTTTGTGTCTCAGCTGCAAGGAGCTGAGGGGCAGGCAAGGCCACAAGGCTCAACACGAGCCTGGCTCAAGGAGGGGCACGGATCCTTCTGAGGCTCCTCAAAGCCAAGGGAGTTTTCCAGAAGGAATTCCACCCTCCCTCTCCTCCCTAAGTGACTGCAAATGCTGCTCTGGACACTTTTTACACCCATGGAGGGAAAAAGCAGACATTAACAGAATGGAGTTAAGAGCTGTAAAGGCTGGAGGGAGATAAACCATTCTTGAACTTAAAAAGCAAGAATGGAGCCTTTCTTTAAGAAAGAAAAATAATTTTTATCGCTACGTTTTTTTCAGAGTTTGGATATTTTCATTTCTGCATAATAAAGAAGTATACAGAATTTCTTCAATTAAAAGAAATCCTAGTTATCCTAATTTCTCATTGCCTTTTTCTGTTGTTTAATTTTCTTTTTCACTTTCAAATCCCTGTGGCACTGGTGACTTTAGGAGGCAGGGTGAAGGGAATAGTTCATACAGGATTTCTCCTGGTGAAAGAATCTTGCCAATTCCACCTTCACTCCTTCCTCTACCTTTGCTGTCCATACAACAGCAGGATTCAAATTCTGCAGCTCAAGGTAAGTCACTTCTCCTCTCCCCATGTGGGAGGTCAGGCCAAAATAAGATAAGGTTTTTAAATTATTAAATTAAAAATTTTCCATCATTAAAACCAGGGAAAAACAAGGCTTAAATGGCTGAAGATACCAGCAGTGCCTTAGAAATCTTAAGAGTTGCTTAAGTACAATACCAACACTGAATATGACAACTATGACAGATTTCAAAGAATTTTGTGAGTTTAAAACTCACAGAGCTGCAATTGTGTGATAAAATTTCAAACTAGATCTCTAAATATTCTCTGCTCATGTTCAATTACAAAAGCAGGCATTAATTTCTGTTAAAATCTGCCCAGTGAAATCTGTGAGAAAAGTTATGTTTTTGCCTCAAATGTTGTGTGTCCATGTGTGCCCATTGGAAGTGATCAGATGTGAAAACCATGTTTGCATTGCCAGTGAAGGGCATATTTGCAAAAACTGGAAATCAAGCCTCTCAAGTGCAGAAGAAAAAAAGTCACACTTGTTCACTGACTTTATATTATTTCTGCTTTTTTCCACAGTTGGCAAAACTCAACCTCTTTGTGTCGCACGTTACAATCCAAGCGCTGCATTTTGTTCTTTTTATACCTGTTCAGTACTGCTGAATTAAAGCAGCTTTGGGGGATTATTCAGGAGGGCTGGATGTGCCTGTTTATTTACAGAGAGCTTAAAAACCCTGACAGTATTGAAGGTAACAGAGAATTGCAGAATATTCTGAGTTGCCAGGGACTCACAGGGAGCATCCAGCCCAACTCCTGAATGAAGAGACTGAACCCACAGCCTGGGTGTCTCAGACATCTTTTATGGAAAATCCTTTCCTTAGGATTTGTTCTCCTGAGAAGCTGGAGGCCTCAGGAACAGAATGCAAACAATGGTTATCTGCTGCTGTGGAATGCAACAGGAGCATCTGGGATTGGTCTCGTGTGGTTGTTTGTAATTCATGGCCAATCACAGCCAGCTGGCTCAACAGAGAGCTGAGACACAAACTTTTGTTATCATTCTTTCCTTTCTATTCTTAGCCAGCCTTCTGAGGAGAATCTTTTCTTCTATTGTTTTAGTATAGTTTTAATGTAATATATATCTTAAAATAATAAATCAGCCTTGTGAAACACGGAGTCAGATCCTCCATGTCTCCTCCCTCATCCTGGGACCCCCGTGAGCACGGTCACACTTGGCATTGCCGGCAGCAGGCTCTGACCAGCTCCAAGATGGATCTATTGCAATTTAAACTGGCAAGCATTAACACCCCTCTATACCCTGCTCTATCACCTACATCCACGATTAGGGTTAAACCGTGCACCATTCTCCTGCTATGTTTTTGTTCAAACCTTTCCACCCTGGAGAACAAACGGACCACAGCCCGGGTGCACCTTCGGGGTGTGGAAGCCCAGCTGCAGGGCAGCCCTGCAGGAGCTGCAGGCAGGGCCGTGCCCGCTCACCTGCTCCTGCTGCTGCTTGGCCAGCTCCATCTGCTGCCGCTGCTTCTCAATCTGCGACGCCGCCAGCTTCTTCTGCTCGTCGTGGGCCGCCAGCAGCTGTTCCCGCAGGCTGGTCAGCTGGTTGATCATGCCCATGAGCTGCCTCTCCTTCTCAGCCAGGCTCTCTGGAGTCCCTGGTCACACGGTGGGCAGAAGAGAAGAGAGAACGTTTAGAGCCATGCAGCGCTTTATTTTCTCTTTATTTTGCAGCTTCGCTGCAAGCAGAGTTCGAGGAGAGGCAAAGAGCAGCAATGTGCTGCACACAAAGACCTGCTCCTCTACGTGGAAGATAAATCCGTACACAGGCTTTCATCTGGGGTCCCCCTTCAATGCTCCTCTGCCCTTTCATCTGTTTTGCACTGCCTTTCTGGCAGGTTAACACAGGGAAATAATACTGCCTGTCTTGAGGAAGTTTCAAGTTTTAAACACTGGGGATCAAAACCCAACCCTTCCAGGTTTGTAAGACAACAATATTTATGGCAGAAACTTAGGAAAGAGATGCAGCTTCTGTAGTGTCAAAGCATTGATGTAGGGTAAGCATTAACATCCCTCTGTGACCTGTTAGATCATCCACATCCCTGATTAGGATTAAATTACACACTATTTAAACTGTCAGGAACTCCTATTGCCGTTGCTGCCACCAAGGTGCGATTTTAAAGGAAAAAATCTTTTATAAACATATCCAAAACGTGAGTTAAACACAACTCATCACCACTCTCATTTGTACTGCTGTTAGATGTTTTTTATGGTGGAGTTCAGCACACAGAGGAACTCACTACCTCACTTCCACAACCATGCTAAAGAAAAGATTTTTCTACCCAGAAGGACAGTGGTTATAAGGGAGCATTCCTCTGCCAATGCCACCAGTGCTCTCCAAGTGAAAAAAAATTTAAAAAAAGGGAAAAAGAAAAAAAACCTGGCGACTCCAGCAAGCACATTTGTTACTTCTACCTAATTTCAGTGATGTGATCCCAAGCAACATCCCATTTGTTATATTATCCAAGTACAAGCACTAAAATCCATTTGTAGACAGCCACATGCAAGTGGAAAACCACACAGAATCGCCAGAAAAAACGTGACAGAAGAAATGCAATGGAATTGTTTTTCATTAGGGTTCTAGAAATTTCTGTGAAAATATTCTCACCACACAACAAAGAGCTCCAGCAGAATATTCTCAGATAAAGCCTCCAGAAAAACTGTGGTGCAAGCTGGAAACTTGAGAAACACACTGCAACAGAAAGCATAGGCCTTTAAACCTGTTCTGCTAAAAGCTGTGAGGGGGAATGGAAGCCAGTGCTAAAACACTCCCAGAGCTGAAGAAAACACTTCTAACTATGAGCTTTGCTTCCAGCACTGGAGACACAGAGCTGCTACAAGCCATGCATGTGCCACCTGGCCGTGGAATTAATCAGAGCTTTCCACTGCCACTCTTGCATTCCCGGTTTGTTGTTCCCCAGGAGAGAGGGGCAGGGTTTGCAAGGGGTGCAGAATCGTTCTAGGAGGCAGCCCCTGCCTGGCCTGGCCACGTGGATTTACCAAAAAGCTCCTCTAATGAAGACTGTAGTGCACTGCTACTGCCACTGAAACACCTGAGAACAAATATTCTGCGTTTATGCATTTATTCAGCAGATATTTTATTCCTAACTTCAACTGAGGGTGGATGCAGGCATGAGAGAGAGGGGAAGAAGGTCCCGCAGACAGAAGGGACACACAGGATTGTCTCAGCCCCCGAGTGAGGGCAAGCAGAAAGAAATCACTGTCAACCACACCAACACACAGCACTGCTGCTTCATCCCTGGATTTACAGCAGCTTTCAGCTGGGAATCAAAAAGCCCTTTGTAAAGTTAAATTAATCCCCATCTTTAAGTTAATCTGAAAGGTGGAAAAATGTTTCCACATGTGTGAAGTGACAGGCAGAGAGCTCCCAGCTCCCAGGAGAGGCAGCAGAGCTGTGCTGCTCTGCAGGCTGGGCTGCCCGGGAGGGAGCAGGGACAGGGACATGCCACCATCCTGCCTGGCTGGCACAGGGCAGCAGAGCCCTTCAGCAGCTCCAGCTGAGTGCCAGGAGCACAGGGCAGCCTGCAGCTCCTGGTGCTGAGCACAGCAGGGACAGGGATGTGCTGCAGGAGGAGCAGGAGAGGCCACAGGCATCACCAGGGCTGGAGCCCCATTCTGCATGCTCAGAGAATATGTATGCTATTCTAGATCTGTTCTAGTCTCTATTCTACTCAACATCTATTCTATTCTCTACCCTATATCTATTCTATTCTCTATATCTATTCTAGTCCAGGGCTGGAGCACAATTCTGCATGCTCAGAGAATATTTATTCTATTCTAGATCTGTTCTAGCCTCTATTCTAGATCTGTTCTAGTCTCTACTCCAGATCTGTTCTATTCTCTATTCTACATCTGTTCTAGTCTCTACTCCAGATCTCTTCTATTCTCTATTCTACATCTGTTCTATTCTCTACTCTAGATCTGTTCTATTCTCTACTCTAGATCTGTTCTGTTCTCTATTCTACATCTGTTCTATTCTCTACTCTAGATCTGTTCTATTCTAGATCTATTCTATTCTCTATTCTACTCAACATCTATTCTATTCTCTACCCTACATCTATTCTATTCTCTATATCTATTCTAGTCTCTATTCTTTATTCTGTATCTATTCTATTCTCTACCCTGTATCTATTCTATATCTATTCCATTCTCTATCTATTTCTATCCTCTATCCTCTATTCTAGATATATTCTATTCTCTATTCTAGATATATTCTCAGAAGTGCTGGGAGCGTTTGGGCTGCTCAGCCTGGAGAAAAGAAGGCTCCAGAGCCACTTTCCAGTATCTAAAAAGGGCTTATAAAGATGGGGACAAGCCTGTTAGCAGGGCCTGCTGGGACAGGACAGGAGGCAGTGGTTTAAACTAAAAGAAAGTCAATTTAGGTTCTATATAAACAAGCAATTGCTTACAATGAACGTGGTAAAACACTGAAACAGTGTCCCAGAGCGTGGTGGATGCCCCATCCTTGCAAATGTTCAGTTTTCAGGGCTTTGAGCAGCCTGGTGCAGGGAAAGGTGTCCCTGCCCACTGCATGACCTTCCAACCCAAAGCATGGCTCTGAACTCGGGGCAAGCAGCAGACAGCAGCACCACACTGCAGCCAGGCACACATTCACTCACTCTCTTCATTATTATTATTATTATTCCATTCTTAAAGACAGTCTGAAATGCCCACAAGGGGTGTTTTATATCCCACTTACCAAGTACAATGCATAATTCCTGGGGTTTATACAGCTGGAGTGAAAGTAGTCTGACAAAAGGCAGACTTCTCGCATTATATTTCTGCAGCTATTTCAGTTTGCTAATAAACCAAAAGGGAAAATTTATCAGCATCAGCTTTATATAAAAAATCTTCTCTTGGAGAATACTTCCTGGAAAACATGGCTTAGTGGGTACTTTTTCTTTCCCAGGACTAAGCCATCCTTCCAGTAACTGGAATAGTACTTCATGATAATTTCAGTTCTTTGAGGTAATAATTCCTTGCAAAGTAAGTACTTGGGTAGCCATACTCTCAAGTGACCTGCACAAAACCAGAGGCAAAAGAAGGATCAGCTGTGTGGCTCTAATGAGAGATGGGGAGCTCTGTGCAATTTCCCCTTGTCTTACTCACACATCTATGGAAGCTCCACTGATGAGGAATCACAGTTTTGACATACCTTGCAGGTAACTGCTGGCTTGTAAATGTGGGAAAACAACAAAAAATAAAAAAGGGAAGTACTTGAACGAGACAGTCTTGATAATAATGTTAAATGTTTGCATTCAGTTTAAGTTTGGTATTTTTTATGTTAGCCTTATTACCTAGCACACCTTTCCTATAATTACTTTTCTTTAAATGGTCAACAGAAGTGCCACTTCACATTGCCATGGCCAGTCATGTATTCCCCTTTGCATAACACACAAAGGCCAAAGCATGGCCAGTGTTACTTATTT
>WBNQ01009866.1:0-11515 GCA_013401375.1 Spizella passerina
CATCACCAGTCTCTAGGTGCATTATCAGCTCTATTTACTGCATTTACAGGGAGACAAAGGCCTTTAAAAACATGTTTTTAACACAGGGCCAGGCTGGATTTTCAAATTACTGCACAGCTGAGCTGGATCACTCAAAACACCAGCACCAAATCCTCCACTGGACTCTCATGGGGAATTCTGCACCATCCAGGGCAGCACTGCTCCCAGCTGGCAGCATCCAGCACATCTCCCATGGAATCAGCAAGGAAATGCTGATTTACACAAGCCAGTCCGTGGAATTGCATGGATTACCAGATGAGAATTTGGTCTCAAAATGCCTCAAAATCTCCAATTGTCACAGATAATTTTATGAAAAATCCTTTCCTCTATTCTTTTAGTATAGTTTTAATATAATATATATCATAAAATAATAAATCAGCCTTGTGAAACACGGAGTCAACATTCTCATCTCTTCCCTGGTCCTGGGACCCCTGCAAACACCACCACATCCAATTCTTTCAGTGAAAGAAATGCAAACTTCTTCACTGCTATCCAACAGTCATTTCAGAGCCTATAATAAACTTGTGGATTTTACCCCAGTTTTTCTTGGGCACAAAATCCATCTGAACATGTGAGCCTGCACCCAGCAGAGTGAGACAGCCCTGGGAGCTGAGAAACCCTTTCAGGCTCAGAGAGAATTGCTGTAAATCAGAGCTCAGTTGTGGTTTTTTAAATGGCAATAACACAAGGGAAGAGAGCTCACACTGCAGCTGGTCACAAGCTAAGGAGTCTGAAAGGAAAATTCAGGATGCAGGGCTGTTCCAGTGGCAATTTTCATTAGCACTGAACTAACACTAAAGAATGTTAGCAATGTTTTAATGCAAGCATGAACATCATTAACAATTAATTGTGTTTAAGTGGGGTTTAAGTGATTTAAAAGCCTGGCTGCTCAGGGTGAAATCTACCTTGACTCTGTGGATCAGTATTGGTATCCCAGAGTCTTCCCCAGGGAAAAGAATAAGGCCACTGAGCAGGGTGGGAAGGAAAAACATACATTGGGGAGGGAAAATACACAGTTTTCCCTAGGGAATAAAGGGTGATAGGGATGGGAAGGAGAGAGGATGGGGTGGCTTCTTTAGAGGAGAAAAACATGTGAACCAAAGGACAATTAAGGAGCCTCTCACTTGTTCACAGCACTCTTGACTATCAGGAATGGTCTGTTCTTATCTAGAGCAAGTGGTGAAAACCAGGAACCTGTGTCCACTGCCAAGGACAAAGCCTAACAGCCAGCAGTCACTTTGAACCACTGAAAATCCTGCTCAACAATTTCACTGCTTCAGAAACTCCGCACACAGCCCAGCTCCACCAACTCCAGCAACACTTATTTACAGACTCCGAGGTGAATTAAAACATAATTTCCACTTTGTTCAGCCACTCTTTGGTAGCTGTTGGGTGGAAAAAAGGAGATTTCAGGAGTGATTATGTATTCAGTGGAGGCCCAAACACAGCCCTCATCACCCAGAGCCTTTAGTGGCAGGTCACTGCATGTGACCATGTTCACAGGGGTTCTTGGATGAGGCAAGAGACGAGAATGTTGACTCCATGATCAGAAGGCTTGATTTATTATTTTATGATATATATATNTTTCATAAAAGATGTGTGTGACAACTGCACTCACCAGGGACAGCAGCCACGTCACCAGGGCCTGGTAGATGTTGGCAGCTCCCAGCACCTTATCAGGCACCTGCCCCTCACACTGGTCCATGGCCACCTGGCCACAGCTTGCCAGCCAAATGGTCAGCAGCAGCAGCTCCTTTCTCACACTGCAGGGTCCAGGCAACGTGGCAATAGCTGGCAAAAAAGAGGCTTCCTGTCCAAAAAAAAGATAGCATGAAAACGAAAGTCATTTGGATTACTGGAAGTGTATTCATCATCAGGAATTAATTACATTCATTGCCATCACAGGAGGGGCATTTAACACCCAGAGAGCATTTATCAAAGAGGGAGAATGAGCCAGAAAAGCCAGGTTGTTCCATCAGTGACACCTGCCTGAGCACTGCAGGTTTTCTTGGACAGCTGTCACCTGGTGCTCATTTAGTCTCACACTGCCTGGTGAATGGAGTCACACACAGTCACAGCTGGAAAAGTGTGATTGGATTTATTCTGTATTCAAGACTCAGTGTTCTGGGCTTTTTTTTTTAATCACTGAAAAGCCCTCAAACAAACCTGATAGTGTGAAAACTCATTATTTTCTGCTTCACCTAACATCCCTAATTTCAGAGATGAGGTCACAGTTAAGAGAACTCACCTCCTTTCTTTATCTCAGCATTGATAGTTGGTTATTTAGGATGCAAATTCCCTCTCCTTTAAGAGAGCTGTTCAAGACACAACTTCAAGCTTGAACTGTGGATTTGCAGTTTTTTGTCCTTCCACAGATGCTGCAGCTGTAATTATTGGCTGTCTTCTTCTTCCCATCTATATTCAACTTGCTGCCCATGACATTTCTTTGGTAAATTAATCATAAAATCCCAAAGATTCTCCAGTACTGCTCCTCAATAGTTCCCATCACAGAATCATGGAAGGGTTTGGATTGGAAGGAGCCTTAAAACTCATCTTCCACTCCCTCCCACAGGCAGGGACAACTCCCACTGGACCAGGCTGCTCCAAGCCCCATCCAACCTGGCCCATGTTTTCAGTTGCTCCATGTAGCCCATAATGAGGATTTCTGCCCACACCTCTACACTGAATGAACCTTAATTTGATTTACCTGAATTTACTCTGAAAGCAAAGTAAGCTAAATCCAATTACAGTCACTTTAATTCTGAATTAAAATGTCCAAAAGTGTGTTTCACAACTAATCCACTTGACAAGTTAATGTAGCTTGACTTTTGTGCTGGTCCTCAGAACAGACAACTCCTTAAAATCGTTTAATAAGGACTCAAACTAAAGCAGCTCTACTGTGTCACCCAATGTTTTGGTACCATCCATCCCCAGCTCTGGCTAATAAAGGCAAAACAGCCATGCAAATGTGTGTGATGCTGCAGATTTGTATTAATTCATGTCCTGGGGTGCCAACAGAATTCCTCAGGGCTTTGACCCCTCCAATGAAATCCCCTGAGGAAGAGACCTTGGGAGAAACTCAGGGACCATGAGGGAAAAGGGACCTTCCCCTATACCCTGTGCTGGAGGAAGGATCCTTCCCTCCTCCCTCAGCAAGGATGTGGGGATCAGTTGAAGAGCTGATGACATAAACAGGATCTGTAAGTAATGTTTCAGCAGGAAATCTCCAACTGTTCCAAACTTCCTTAGCCCAGGGGTTTTCTGACCAAAATCAGATCAATTTACTCATTAAGGTCCTTTCTGGCTGAAGTTCTGGTGAAGGTTGGACCTTCCCTCTCCTCCCTCTGGCAGCCTCCTCACCCCAACAAGAATCTAAGTGTAGAGCTTGAATAAATTCTGAAATATTAAGATTAATGAACAAAAAATGAGCTAATTCAGTTTAATTCTGGGCAAGAACAGCTGAGGAAAGATACAAGTGGTGCTTTCAAGGTATGGCTTCCCACAGCACTGCCCAGTTTAGCCCAGTCTGCAGAGGAGAGTTCAATCTGCCCACGTTACACTGGCTTTTATTTGTGAAGTATTAGGTTATAAAAAGCCCAAAATTACTGAAATGCTGGGCTATTTTTGGTTGCTCTGGCTGGAATTGTGCTGTCACTCAGAGATAGGCTTGCAGCTGATTGCAGTCAAGTGCCAACAATTACCAAAGAGTAAATAAGATAAAATTTCCTATTCCCAAGTTCTTGCTATTTTATTTTGCAATTATAGTTTATGTCATTACAAGTTCCAGCCCTTCAGCTCAGTTTCCCTCCATCCCCAGCTCTGGCCTTTTTAACTCTCACATAACACCAGTGCAAGGAGGAGCAGCAACCACAGTGAAATATCCATGATAATCCCAAAGGAAGCTACTAGTCATTAAAAACTCATTTTAAAAAGTGGAAATTTACCTTCATATTATTATTATTTTAAACCAGAGCTGTTTATGATAACAGCAAGCCAAGGCCTGGTGGGCACAAGATTGCCAGCCAAGATTAAGATCATTTTATTTCTAATAAAACAGCTCAGAGTGGTTAAATGATGCTTTGTTGATGTTTTTTAAAAGAGTAGTTAGCATTACTCTTCCTACACGTCCATGTTAGATTGGACAAAGAGTTTCAAAGACTGGGAAACATTCATGCCAAAGCTGTGAGAGGCTGGAATGACCAAGTTTAGGAGAACTTAACAAAGATTTCCCAGCAGAATCAACCCATCAACCCAAGGAGTTGCCCCAGTGGCAGGATAGGCTAAGGAAAAACCAAATTTTTACTTTAATAGACACAATCTCTCCCTTTGAGGTAAATAAACCTTCAATATTTCCCTCCCAGCACCTTTTCCAACACTAACATGGAAGCAAGGCAGCATGTTCCATCCAAATCCCCTCCCTACTCCACTGGACAGACCCTGCAGCAGCAAAAGCTCCATCCACACATCCCCTGCATGGAAAAAAAGAGAAGTTAAACTCACAAAATCTCCTCCATCACCACAGAGGGGTGAGTGAGGGGCAAGGGGAGGAACAGCAAGGCTGTCACTCTCATTGGCTGGAGGTTTAATCAAAATAATTGTTTCCAGCCCTGTCTAAATTTATCCCCCTATGTCATCTGCACCCTATCTTGGATCCCAGATTTAAGAGGCAATCCCTGATGAATGGCAAATTACTGACTGCAGAACTCTTTTGCCAAAGGATGCATCTGCTGTGGGTTTGTAAATGTGAGCTGATTTCTAAGTGCTGGAGCAGCTCAGCTCATTTCTCTAATGAGCCTTCCCCTCTCATTGCACAGCTGCTCTGGCATTCCATGTTCTGCTCTGCCCTGCTCAGAGCTCCTGGTACAGGACATCACCATGATGATTGTGTGGTTATATCCCCATTTTCCACACAGTCATGTGGGAAATGCAGGATTTTTAGGACACATTTAACAATTCTGGCCATCTAAAGCAAAGCAGATTATCACTATTCCATGGCTTCTAAAAATTCTTGCATTAGATGAAGACATATTGGAAATGTCAAGTGTTTGTTCATTTTCATTCTGTGGGGAAGGAAAAATGATGACAATGCCATCTGTTAGATGATTTGAAACTCCACATTAAAGTGTGGAATAAACCCTGAAACCATTCAAAAAACTGCTTTATCACTGCAAAGTGGGAGCAAGGGGTGAGAATGAGGAGAGGATCTGCAGTTCCTGCATGCAACTGGCAGAACACTCTGGAATTAGGAAGTTGACTTTTCCTCACAAAAAGGAGAGTACAACTGATATTTAATGGTCTGAATGGTCTTTTTGTAAATGCATTTCTGTAGCAGAGTCACTCTGTGGCACCAGTGCCTTTCTGAGCATCATGCTGAGGTTATGGACCTGAAAAACACGATGGGGGCAAGATGGCATTGAAATTTCTGATGTGGATGAGGCTCAGATTGCTCAAATGGAGGAATTATGGTACTCCAAAGCAGATAACTCTGCCAAGGGAAGCTGCAGGGATTCAGGGAGCTGTGTAATGGAGCATTATTCGCTCTGATCTCCATAGTTTTCAATTCACTTAGGGCACTCCAGATCATGAGAATTGAAGTTAAAAATATAATAATAAACAAAATGTCTTTGCTGACAGTTTTCTTGCTCTGGACAATTATTCTTAGCCTTGGGTATGAAGAATAAAACCTCTTAACTGCACTAAGGGAATTCTCAGCTGCTTCACTGGAGTTACTGGCTCATCTATCAAAGATGTGGATAAATCTGGTCCATAGCATTTGTTAGCAGAGAGATGCTGTGGATCACACAGGATCAAAATATTTTTGGTCCAAATTCAGCAAATTAAAAATCCATTCAAATAATCTATAACAAACAGCTTTTTTTAACATGTAATTTATTCTTTATTTTTTAGAAGTAGGAAAATTTTCTTTAAAAGACCCAGCTCAGGTAAACACTGACCTGAGAAATGCATTAAAATTTAAACCAAAGCAACACTGAGTCTTATTTGAGTTTGTTTGCTTTCCAAGCCATAATCATTAAAAATGAGAAGTGCCTTTTCCATGATTGGTGTTTACACTCCAGTAACACTTGGAGAGGCTCAGAAGGATTCCCAGCCTCATTGTGCTGGTGTTCTGAGCACATGTAACAAAAAGTTCCTCCTCTAATGAGTTTATACTCCTGGTTAATGAGAAGCAGCTGAAATGAGTAAAGGAAGTTTAATTACTTACACATTTCATGTGAGCACAAGACTGGGAATGGGGAACTTGTGCCTCAGTCCTGGCTCTGGAATGAAGTAGTTCTCTGTGGAACTGTAAAGTGAGGATAATATTTCCTTATCCTGGTCCCTGTCTAGCTGGATTCATTATCAAGACTCTGTAAAGTGCTCTGAAGAGGAAGAGTGTAAGATAATCAACAAACTTTCAAAATTAACCCCTGTTCCCTTTCCTAATCCTCAAAGTGCTGTTACCTCTCAGCCCCCTCAATGTGATCTTATCTGCATCCTCTACTTGTTCTTCAGAGGATTCCAGCCTGCCTCACACATGAGATGTGCCAGCACTTCCAGCCCCTCCCAGGGAAGGGAATTGCACATGGTCAGTTGGAAATGCTGGGACAGAGCATGGAATTGGTCCTCAGCCATCTGAAATCTAGGCTGGCATTTGGCACCTGCTTCAGGCTGGGTTTGAATCCTATGGGAACGGCTCTGCTTGGATTCTCCAGGAGATTCCCAGGGGGTGGAACTAGAGAATCCTTAAGGTCCCTTCCAACCCAAACCATTTGGGATTGGTTCTATGATTCACCACATACTTATCACCTTGGGGAAAGCCTTGCTTTTTCCTTCCATCTATTTATCTTTTTTATTTATCATTTCCCCTGATAGTCTATGGAAATCCCCAAAGAAATAAAGGAAAATAAAGGATCTGGGGGAGGAAACTCTGCTCAGCTGCTTTATCAGGAAGTTTTATCAGAGCTAAAGTGGCTCGTTGTACAGACTGTCAGCTTCCAATTAAAATGGATTGTATCTAGTTTGTCACAAGCTCTGTGCTCTTCCCTCCAGCTATAAAACACCCTCTAGACAACCCTTCAGACCTCTGAGTTTGGGGCTGTGTGATCCTGAGAACTGCTAAGTGCTTACAGTGCTCCCTGAAGCTGGTGGGAACTCCAGGTGCTTGGCACCGAGCTGGGCAGAGCTCTGTGTTTGCCAAATAAAAATAACTGCACAATTCTTCCACTCCATAATCTCAGATAAAGCCCTGAATTCCATTCCCTGCCACTGAGAATAATGCCCCATAATGAGTATTTGTGGAATAATGTGTTTACAAGTTGTGACCAAGCTTATCCCCCTGTGTGCTGAGATTTGGAACACGAACCCAGCCTAAGTCAATGCTGAACAAGAAGGCAGGAGGGAAGCCAGGAGTGTAGTTTAAATCCTGCAGTTCTTTTAACAGACAAGCCTGTACATCCCCTTGGAACAACAGAGGGGCAGGTTCAGCCTCCTTTCATCTACAAATAGCATCAGTGATCACAGCCCTGAGGTAAGGCCAGGAGTTGGGGATTCTATTTTGATTCCAAGAGAGAATCATAGCAGAAAGTGTTTGTTTCTCTGTGTAATTAAACGTGACTGGCACTTGTTCAGAGCCACTGCAAACCCAGGGCAGCCTGGCACACTGCAGGACCTGAGGAGACAAAAAGCCCAGATGTGGTTTTGTGTCCTCCTGCCCTCTCTGGGATAAGAAATAGAATTTGGCTCATGGACATTTTACATTATTGTCTCCAAGTTTAATGTGAATATCCTGCTAATGTGAATGGAGGAGTATTCAGGACCTCTACTGGCAGCAAGCTCATGCATGGAATCCTGGAAACTCTGCTCCTTTTCCTTGTATTAACCTTTCCCTTAAGCAACAGCAACCAATGTTCCCATCTGTCAAACTCAGGCAGCAGTGTATTGAGGAATAAGCCTAAACTCATTTTAATCACTTCCAAGATATGCCGAGGACTATAAAGGATTAAATATCTCACATTATCCTGGGGCCTTTCCAAACTGCAGCCAGAGAAACAGCACTGCAAGATCTCATTGCTTTGTGAATCTCTGGCTCTTCAGTTCCTCCCATAGCTGGAAAAAACACAAACCTGGGAGCCCCTGGGAGCCATCAGAGTGCCTCTCCAGGTTCACATGGAAGGGTCTCCATGGCTTTTTGGTGACCCTGCTGCTCTCAGCACAGGTGAATTTCCTGGTTCTGAGCATTTCTACAACATTTTGGCTGGAAAACCTCTTAAAACAGCCAAAGGTTATGAAAGCAGCTTTACTGTGTGGCTCTTGGACTTGCTGTGATGGTGCGAGCCTAACTGGGGAGAGGAGCCACGAGGATTGTTGTCATCTTGCTGCAAAAGCTCCAGACCTTCTTGGTGACTTCTCATGGGCAACTCCTCAGAGCACTGACTCCTTCACAACACGGCCACCAAATTCCAGGCCTCCCCTCACCCACCTAACCCACTCTTTTGTAGCACTCTTCTTATTAGACACAGCTGTGGCCTAGTAAGGGCAGGCCTGTTCCTAATCTTTGGTGATCAGTACAGCTGCAACTCCTCAGGGGTGAGACTTCCTTCTGCACTATCTTTATTTTCTTACTTTCTATCCCTCCACAGAGGATGGGAAGTACAACCTGCCCTAAGAGTGCCTGGGCACTTCCATAACATTCCTGACTCTGGGAACACAGAATTCACAGGATGAATTCACAGACTGACCAGGTTGGAAGATACCTTAAAGATCACTGAGTCCAAGCCATGCCCTAACCCCTCCATGAAACCATCAAATAAATCATCCAGTCCTTTTGTAAACACATCTACGGAGATCAAACTCCTCCTGTGTGGAGGGAGGTGTTTGTAACACAGACAGACAAGGCCTGGACCCTCTGCTTGCCCCTTAAGGCAGATCCTCAGGTCAGATCTGTGCCATGCTGAGCCTCAGCTCCTGGGATTTGTGCCCACAGCCAGGGACAGCAGGAAGCAGCTACTCCAGCAAAATGCTGTGCCAGCGATCCCCCCGTTTGCTTTCCCTGGCACCATGTGGGAAGATGAAGAGGAGGCCAGAAACACAGGCTCTGTGCCAGCCACCCATGCTAGAAAAACATTTCCTTGGGATCTTCCATCCATTCCAAATGCTGTGTGCTGGGCTGGTGGCACAAACAGGAATCTTGGCCTCCTGTCTCTGTGTGCTAAGTTTAACTCCATCTCTAATTGCCTTAGTTTATTTTTAAGCCTTTCTTGAGTCGAGGCAGAGGGTTCATTAAGTACAAGAGATTTTAATCTTGTTTCAGGAACTCATTAAATGCCTGGCAGGAAAAAAAATAAAGGAGGAATTCAGGGGCCATCTGGTGGCTGTTGGGCACAGCACTGCTGGCCACAGCCTTGGCATCAGCTCAACAGGGAAAGCACCTGGAGCCAGGCAAACCCCAAACTCAGCTCTGGTGTCTGAAAAAAATTACTGTAGGAAATATTTTTGCAATTAATGGCGTTTTTTAAAGCTATATTCAAATAACAGTAAGGGCTAAATGCTGTTGTAATTACATTCACACAGATGCAGTTGCTTTGGCCCAGGGTCAATGAAAACATTTGATCACAGGTGATTTGTATTACCAGGATCACCTTTGGAGTAATGCAGATATAGAAAAACTCCACTACTGTGTAACAAAATCATTACAATCATAAAAAGATTTTATAGGTTTCCTCAGCTTCTCCAAATATATGTACTACACCACATTTTGGGGGATAAATTGGCGTTTCTGTAAGGAAGTGGCACAAAACCTATTCCTTCATGAGTGGTTGATCAGGCCTTTGTCCATTCTTTAAGTGGAGACATTAATTTGACTTTCTTACAGTCCTTTTCCTTTATCCATTTTCCACCCAGCAATAAAAGTGGTGTATTTTTAAATAGTGCTGAGGCCATCATCTCAGTGCAGTCATGTGGGCAGCTCCAGGGGAGCTGGGGAGGTGCCCAAGTGCCCTGGCCCAGCAGGTGAAGAGCTGGGTTGGGATCCCAGGATCCACAACGTCCTTGAACAACCCAGGGAGGGAAGAAAAGGGCAATTTCCAATGCTGATGTCAGCACCACTGCCTCAAAAAGATCAAAACACCCATGGAACAGCAATGGCAATCACAGGCACCTATTTAAGGAAGACAGGTAAAGAATCAAAAGCATTTCACTGACAAATTGAGATCAAGGCACCTCCTACTTAAAAATAACTTCTGGGGCCAGTCACTGAACTAAAAATACTTTACAAGTTTTGGAAATCAATCCCTACTTTCAGGCAGATCGTGCTGATGCAGGGTAACTGTCCCAGTAGCAAAATGTCCAGCACTTCAGCACCACTCTGGATGATAAATATGAATTTTGTCAGGGATTTTCCCCTGAAGAAATATAGGATCAAAGAGAGAACAAGGCCATCAAAGGGCAAGGAAGGATTTGACCATGATATATTGGTAATTTTATCTTCCAGTTTGTAAAAACACTGAGATTTTAAAACACTGAGACACAGAATAAACCATTTTCCATTCCTTGTGAGAACACAACAAAAATAAGCTTAAATTGGAGAGAGAATAATTTAAATTAGACTTAATGAAAAGCTTTACAAATCTCAGGATAATTAAACAGCAACATGTACTACCTAGAAGTCAAAGAATCCTCACCATTGAACATTTCAAGACCAAGTTCTATAAAGAATTGATTTTGTTGCAATACAAGTGGAACATCTTGTGGTTGAGAATTCTCCCTGACACCAGTGAGCTGAGTCAACAGGGTGTTAACATAAAGAACCTGCTGATTTTGACAAAAAGGTGATGGAGCCTGTGTTTACAAGATGGAAAGGAAAGTACCCACATCATCTATTTGTTAAGGTAGAATGACTCTGTTGTGCCTGGATGTTTTTGTTGTGTAAGGCAGCTGTAAGGCTAAGCTGCAATGAGATGAGGATCATGGTAATATAATTACTAATACAAGGTTAGCCCAAGTGATTGTGAATGCCAAGAAAAATGAGATGCCTCAGTGTGAGTCAACACATTCATTTCCCAACCACCCTGGCTGTGTAAAGGAGATAAAACTGTGTTTATGAGGGGCTGCTTACAAGGTGGCTCCTAATAGCTCTCCAACAACATTATCCTGTTCTGCCATATCATGATAAAGCAATAAATGCAGAATCAAGCTGAAGCCCTGCTGAAAACACTACTTTTTTCCAATAATAAAGGAGATGAGTACAAGCTAAATTCTAGTTGTTCTGTGTGAAATGAATTCCAGGGCTGGATGGGCCATGCAGGGGTTTGGCTACAGTGTTCACGGCCAGGTCTGACACAAGCTCAGGTGTTCCACCTCACATGGGGCTGCTGGAAAAGGAGCTCTGGGAAGCTGAGACATTTCCCTTGGTCCTGGATAAGCTGCAGAGCAGCTCTACCTCTGCTTGGCCTCACCCCCTCACCTGCACTGCCCCTGT
>WBNQ01009867.1:1649-22222 GCA_013401375.1 Spizella passerina
GTGGTTTTCATCCTGAAAGATGAAACCAGATCTTACAACTGAGATACAAATAAGGGAGAGCAAAACAAAATGAAAAAAACAAGCTGACTCCACAAGTCAAGAAGAAGGAGCAGCCTCTGCCCTAAAACCTCCATCTTGCTTTATAGATATTACAATATTGTTATACCCTAATCTCTAAGTTTTCCACCATATGATATCACACACTTCTATTTAAACTCCACAGCCACAATCCCAGTTCCATCAATCAATTTTGGAACCTTCTTCATGGCCTCAGGTCAATGCAGTGTTCTCCTGGGGGTCAGTGCCTGTCAGCACAGAAACCCTAAAATTCTCAGCAAGCAGGGTTTCAACAGTGTATAAATATGGTAAATAACAAAAATGTTCCCTTCAATCCAAAATTATGATGATTGGATAAAAATATATTCATGGCGTAAAGGAAGATTGGTTAGCAACAGAAAGAGCTTCATTCAATCTTAATTCTACATGTTGATGTTTTTAATATAATTTGCTTAAAACCCCCACCACTTTGCATTAAAAACCAGGCAATGACACAGTGGTAAATCAATGAGAATGAGATTAATCAGACAGGCTTTCCAGTGCTAAAACATCCCCAGCTGAGTCTAAAAGTCCTGATTTGGTCTGAGCTGTCAGGATCCAGTGGAAGGAGAGGCAGCTGCTGTTCCTCTGGGGAATCCAGTGCAGAAGCTGTGCTGGTGTTCCAGAATCTCCAGATTATATCCAGGTAGGAATGCTTGGCTCCTCCCTCTGGGCTCACATCTCCCAATGGGATGCTGTAGTTCTTATCAGCCATGCAGTGACATTCAATAGCTGTTATCAGCAATGTCCCCTCCTCAGGGAGGAGTGATTGTGGTCACTCAAAGAGAGAGATAAGGCAAACTGCCCACTTGACAAAGGTAATCTGCCAGACAGATGGCAATGGAAAACATCTTGCATTGCAATCTTCAACATACTGTTACCCTCCAATCTACTGTCACTCTTACAAAACTATAAGTGTTAGAGTCAGAAAATAAACTTTTTTTATTCTTCACTTTGAGAACAGCAGTGTGAGCTTGTGTTCTTTCCTGTCCTATTGCGACAAGAGGGGAAAAGCCACGTGCACATACTGAAATGGTTGAGATAGAAAGGTAGAAATGTTTTTCCCAATTCATTGAAAACAGAGACACAAGTGTCCTGACCCTGTACAAGAGAGGATCTCCCATGGAGGAGGGAGCTCTCTGCCCTGAGAGCCTGCTGGCAGCTGGAGCCACATCTCTGCTGCCCCAGCAGGTCCCTGCCCAGAGGCAGCACATTCCCAGCTGTTCTCCCTTCTCCTTTGCACAGCCCCAGGAGAAGATGGAAGAAATCCCCACCATCCATGGCCCAGCTCACCCAGCAGTGCTGTCCCACCCCTGGGCTGGCTCCACTCACCCCAAGGAATTCAGGGGCCAGAAGCACTTCAGAGATTGAACACAAACCAATGAACTTGGGATAGGAAACTCCCCAGACATGGACAAGTGCTGTTCTGAGGTGACAATAAATTGTTTCACACGAGAAAACCACAAGGTATTTCTGAAATCCTGGTATTTTTCCTCAAACAATTCAATTTTAAATACTCAATTCCTTAGCTTTGTCATGAGACCATTGCAATTGTGCAAGTTTTTATAACTTGTACCAAAGGCTGTTTTAAGTCTGTACTGTACTGTGAGAAGTATCTACTGCAGCTGGAGGGAGGAGGTTGTGATTTTATCTCATTTGATGTATTCAAGCCTTTTTTTTTTCCTGAGTCCTTTTCTTCCAGCCAGATATCTAAAATAATCAGTTTACAATAGTAATAATTAAAAGATGCAATAATAATCATCTAAAAGAATCAGTCTTGAGAGAGAAACTGAGGAATAGCTGCGGCAGCAGGCATCCCAAAGCTGGGTTTAGACTACACCAGTGGCTTTAACAACCTCAAATACTACAAAACTAAACAGGCAAAGAGTGGCAGGAAAGACACTGACAACCTGCATGGACTGGAAGCACCGACCTTGGGAACTCAATTAAGGCAGACAAAGTTCATTAAACAGCAGCTGAATGAAAGAAAGTAATTTTCATTTACACACAGCCTCCAGATGAAGTGTGAAGAGCCCTGCTGGTTACATCTGCTCACATTTTGAAGCACATGCAAATGTCTCCACTTCCCAAATTCCAACCTGTGCCCCATCCTCAAAACTGTTAGGTTAAAAAAAATCCTAAATTAAAAAAAATAGCCTTCAGCTAAACTTTTCTTATATAACCATAAACAAAACCATTTTTCCGGTAACACAAAAACTGCATTTAAAATAAAACAACTTAAAACCAAAATTAATTGGTTATATAAAAAAGTGCATTAAAAAAAACCAAACTAAAAAATAATAGTATCCTCTGTCTTCAGCAAAAAAAAAAAAAAATCTCTGTTCTCAAAACCCCTCAGACCCAAAAAATACATTTAAAAACCCCCAGTGGCCTGGAAATAAAAAATTTTACTTTTTTAAAACTAAACAAAACATCCTTAAAAGAAATAAACAAAAACTAAAAACAACTCTAATCATGCACAATAATAAAAAATACTATACATTAAAAAAATCACAATAACAAATGTTCTCCAAACAGTACCACATAACATAAAACCACAAAAAAATTTCAATTGTATTTCCTAAAAGAACCTATAATTTAAAAAAACTCCTCCCGTCTTAATAAACTAAAAGTCAATTATCTAAAAAGTAATAATTAAATCTAAAAATCTAAAATTCTATTTTGTGTAATAGTAAAAATTTTTTAAAAATATTTTTAAAATTTCATTCTATGTTGTGTATATTCCCTTTTGCATATTATAAATTAATAAAGTTCTTTCCTTTATTCCTAAACTAAAACCTACTTTATTTCTAATCCCATCTCACCACAAACATTACAAAAAATATNATAGTAAAATTTTTTAAAAAATATTTTCAAAAAATTCTTTCTAAGTTGTGTATATTCCTTTTTTCATATTACAAGTTATTGAAGTTCTTTCCTTTATTCCCAAACTAAAACCTACTTTACTCTATCTCTAATCACATAACAAACATTTTAAAAAATATATTTTCATAAAAACACTAACATTACACCAACATCAAACCATAGCATTTTTGGTTATTAATTTTCCTGTATTTTTTTCAATACTGGAAAAGCCAGGAACGCCCCTTGCTGCCATTGTTGCTCAAACACCCCTGCTTCACTCTGCACTTTTGGGCTTCACTCTGCAGTTTGTGCTTCACTCTGCAGTTTTGTGCTTCTTCCCCTGATGTGTCCACACACATCTCATGGAAAGCCATCAGGATCCCAGGAATGCACAAAAAGCTCAAATCCCACTGAGTTTTGCAGAGCTCTGGCACAAGGGGAAGGATTCCAGCACTGCAGCACCAAGGCTCCTCAAAAACCCAAAAACCCCAAAACCCCAGGGAGATGCTCCAGTTCTGCACCAGGCAAGGACGTGGTCACATCTGCAGATGCAAAGTTGCTGGGGAACTGCAGGATTTCTTACAGCCTGTGAGTTGGTTTAGTAAAGGAGCTTAAAATATTTATAATGCAGCAAAATCCCACTGACTCAGGCCACTCGTGACTGCCAAGTGGGAAGGTGCCTGTCAAGTGCTTTGCCATATTTACCATATACTGCTGGTAAGGTCACTCAGGGGCTTTTGTTTTGTTTATTAAATAGAATTTCCTGAAACTGATTGCACAACTTTTCCCATTCTCACCCAACATGCCATTTCCTGGTTACTTTCCCTGATGATTAGTTAAGTTTTTGTATTGTTTGGCCACGAACAAATGTCAAGTGCTGCTCTTGGTAGAATAATCACCTTCTGACTTGAAAGGAAGAGCTGTTTTTAAGAGATGTGTTCCTGGAAATACTGCACTCAGATCACTATCTTTATGAATCAAAGCAAAAGGTACATTAGCAAACAAACAGAGAGGAAATTTTTAACTTGACCAGGTCAGACAGATGTCACCAACTCTGTGTGTTTTCATAAGCACTGCAATTCTCAGGCTTGCACTGAGCAGTCACTGGAGGCTCATTCCTGCTTGAAAGGAAAATGTAAAATGTTTCTGGCATTTGCTGGTCCATGGAAGAGCTCTGACATGCAATTTCATCCCAACTGAAAACCTCAAGCAAGATACCCAGGTGTTCCCAAGGGCTTTGGGGAGTTGGGAGGGATTAAGCTAAGCTTTGCAGTCCAGGGATTTTGTAACAAAACACTTGGCACAAAACCAGCTGTATCCACCTCCATTTGTACCAGGGATGCAAAAACTCTGTCCTTGGGGTGTCCTTGTGCTGAAAGCAGCGTGGTGCTCAGCTCCCACACACACTTGGTACAATGCTGGTGTCTCCTGCTCAGCGCTGTAAAATTCCTTCATGGCTGCATCCCTCTCCTCACCCTCAATGAGCTTCTTGCTGCATTACAGCCTCAGCTGCAGCAAAGCACAAGGCTGAACTTCGCTGTGTTTATTGTTTTTTCTCTAAGCAGCTCCCCTGTAAGAATCTCCCCCTCACACACACAGCGACAGCTGGGCACAGAGGGAATTTAAGCCTGCTGACAAATCTCACTTTGCAGAAAAACAAAGCATGACTTCAGGTGGTGGGATAGCTCAGCTGCTTTTAATCTGTGTATCAGCTTTTCCAAAGATGCTTTACTGCTTACACTGGCAGATTAGTGAATAAAAGCACCCCTGTCATGCTGAGGCTATGGAAATATCAAGCACAGCTCTACAGAAACCATCTGCTCCCAGGAAGGGATGGAGAGAGAACAGAGGTGGGATCAGACCACAGGTACACAAGGCTTGCAGAAAGAAGCACAGAGGTTCCATAAAGGAGAAATCCACAGCCATCACTGTCCCTTTCCAGCCCTTGGGGAAGGGGCAGTGGGGGGACACAGCTGCTCCATGGAGCAGGAATCCGGGTGCCAACGTGGCCATTGCAACACAAGCTTTGTTTTAATATTAGTAGTTATTCAGGAGAACTGAAAATTAACCAAGCTTAAAACTATTTCCTGCACTGTTCATTTTATGGCAAACAGTGGTAAAAATAGCTGATTTCTTGACACACCACTTCCTTGTTCACACATACCACCAGGGCTACTCACTTGCTATTTTTTCCATTCTCTGCCATGTATGACAGGGCTGCATTATAGCACCATCATTATATTTCTTTATTAACTAAAAGTGTAAAGTTAAGCTGGGGTAAATCAGAATTCCTTCAGGGCACAGGTTTGGGTGTCTAGAGGCAGGAAGGCATCAGACCAGGGACAGGGATGAAATTCCCACCATGAAACCTGGAGCAGCACAGCCTCACCAAGGCCCAGCTTCCAGCCAGGTGTCCCCCCAGAGCCACTGACACTCACTTGTGTCAGTTTATTCTGCCTTGGTTTGCTTTACATGTGTCAAGAGCTGAGATGTGCAGAGACCTCCTTCCTTCCTTCCTTGGAGGACACAGCCAGGAGGAGATGGTTCCATTGCTCTGTCACCAGGGCAAGTTTCTGAGTTCCATGCCAGTGACAAACACAGAGGTTGGCACTGCTGCAGGGCAGGTCTGCCCAGAGCCCTCCACCTCACCCCAGTGTCCCAGCAGTGACAAATCCACCCAGCAATGACTGTGTGGGCTCAGTTTATAGAAATATACCCATTTTATGGCTCTTCTTTTGCATCCCTCACCAGCAGGGCAGTCAGATGGTGGAATGCAAAGCACCACTGCCACTGTGTCACCTCCATCTGGGGGTAGAATGACCCAGAGCAGGAGGCCCTGTGCCCACCCTGGCACACCTCAGAACTCCACACCTCCATCTGGGGGTAGAATGACCCAGAGTAGGTGGCCCTGTGCTCACCCTGGCACACCTCAGAGCTCCACACCTCCATCTGGGGGTAGAATGACCCAGAGTAGGTGGCCCTGTGCTCACCCTGGCACACCTCAGAGCCCCACACGAGATCAGCAGAGAAGCTCAGAGGCAGCTGAGCTGTGGGGTGAGCTCAAAGACAGCTCAGGCTCTCTCAGAGAGCTCAGCCCTCAAAGCCAACTGAGCAAGGCTGGTTAGGACATGATGGGGCATTCACAGCACCTCCAGAATCCAGCTGGACACAGGAGTTCAGGCTGCTGCCAGGATACACAAGTTACCCACACAGTTACCTCGTGCCAAAGCCAAATCTGCATCTCATTGTCCCAGTCACTCACCAATCTCCCTACACAAACAAGGTCTAGAACTGGAAGCAGGAAAGAAAAACAAATAAGAGACTGCATATCTTATTTATGCAAATTATGACTCTTATTAAAAATAAGAAAAGAGTTTATCTAACCTATGGGTCACAACTAGCCTGGTCAGACTCAAATTATCTGCCATGACAGTTCAACAAGATTAAGTTGCTTCTTGTGAAAACTGCTTTGAGCATCTCAGTTCTAACAAAACAATTTTTTTTGTTGTTGTTTCTCTTAAATTCTTTGGCTTCAGTCCTGGTTCATACATCCTGTACAAACAGCCTTAAATTGGCACCTGGGACAAGACAGCATCTTCCAAATTCCCTATAAAACCCTGCTCTCCTAGCAAGAATCTGCTCTGTATTTTGTCCTAGGCACTAGAGGTCCAGCCTTAACATTTACTCAGCCTTTTTCCTAAATTCCAGTGCAAATTCCCCCTCCCATGTACTTACTTAAGGAATGTGTGCCTTTAATGTATCTTTGGTAAACCCAGAAACAATCAAGTAGGATAATGTCTGTGAAGATACCCATGGATAAAACAGGCAGCTGGGAGTGGAGACAGATTCTCAATGAATGAAAATGATTTTTAGCTTCCTTGATGGGAGGACACTTCAGTGCCTTATCCCAGCTAAAGATCAGCTTCTGTTTTTTGGGAGTATTTCATGTGGCAGTGCAGCCATTTGGCTTTTCTGAATGGGTGTGGAGCACTCAGCTGAGCAGGAGAAAACTAAGGAAGTTCCCCCTCTGTATACTTGTTAAAATTAGTGTTTATATAATACTTCAGGCACCAGAAATAACAGTGATTTTGTAATATACAAACTACACACTGAGCCTGCAATTCTATTTTCCTATTTTTATGCTGCTGGATATACCTGAAACTGGCTTTTAACGAAATACAGCCTACTTTCACACATATTAGTAATTTTTATTTTCTTTTGGGAAATGAAATGAGTGCTACAAATGCTGGTACCACTTCCACCATAATTCCACTTGCATTTCATTTGTCTTTAACTCCCAGAGAAAGACTCAGCTATTCCCCATTTTGACAAGTCACATTTATAGACCTGAGATGACCCAGGGCATTTCAGTGTGGCATTCACATTCTCTGATAAAATCCCTTCACCCAGTATTTTTCTGCTGGGAAGCTGAGAAGNTTCATTGGACATTCCCAGCAAATACAATATTTCAGCATCACCAGAGTGGTACAAGGTAAGCACCCATGGAGGACTCTGTGTGAACTGCTGGGGGTTGGAACAGGAGATAACATCCAGCAGAGCAGGATTAGCAAAGGTTTGGCTGCTTTAATCCCCTTGTTACAAGGACCCTTTTGTTTGTCACAGGTTAGAGCCAGTGCTGGCCATGGAAGCACCTCACTGTTGTTTTTGTAAAGGATGCCAGGGCCAAGCAGGAAAAACACTGCAAGGTGATTTGCAGGAATGGAAAGAAAGACATTCCAAGTTGGTTTTGTTCCCACAAGCACAGCTTTCCATGCACACTGACATCCAAAACCAGCAGCACACTCAGACCTGGATGGAAACAGCAAGCCAAGCTCACTGGGGTTTGGGAAGTGTCTGTTTCTGCTCCAAGAGATCCAACTTGCCAGAAGTCACTCACTCCAAACCACTTTCAGCCCACTCCCTCTGCTCCTGCCCTTCTCTGGCTTTAAGAGACTTATTTGGAACAAATTGCACTAAACAAGCACTTTTTCAAACTATCTCTCATGCCTGATTTTCCCTGCTCATCTTCCATTCTGCTTTTGCAAACATCCATGTATCTTCCTAAAACATACCGTGAACTGAGGAACTTTTTTATTTTTTCAAATACTCATTGCTTAATTTTTCTCCCTAAATTGTACACTGAACACAAGTTAGTGGTAGAGCACTAAGCTTCACATCCACCTGGCTGTCAAAAGATGCAATTTAAATGAACTGCTCCCTTTATCACACATGAAGCTCCAAGCTAACTGCAACCAAATGAACACAGAGATGCAAACCCTTGCAAAACTTGGAGACACAAACCCCTGCAGAGGTGACATCCTGGAGCATGAGGAGCAGCAGGAGCCACCTACCTACAGAGGGAAGGATTTCCCTACAGAGGGAAGTGTTTCACAGGACTTGGTGAAAGATGAGAGGTGCCAAGGCTGGCCCCTGGCAGGGCTCCTTCCCCTCTCAGTGCAGACACTGCTTGTTTGCAACCCTCTAGAACAATCCCCTGAAGGAAGCCTTGCACACCACTACCATAACAGCCCAGAAGTTGTGCATGACAGGATCTGAGCATTAGACACCAGATCCCCTCCAGTGCTCCTGTGCATTGAGGCCATTTCCCAGAGCTTTCACAAGGCAAAGCACTTTAGCAGCTCACTGAGTTTAGGTACAAAAGAGAAGCAGCACCTTCACCTTCATCTGCAATTCCAAAACTAAGCCAGAAATAAGCACATCCTCTTCCTTTCAAGTTCTGTCTTCAAAAAGGATCTGTAGCTCCTTCTGGAGTGGGGCACAGTAATAGGAGCCTCCTCAAGCTAGGGCTCATAAGCTCTTGGAGGTCCATTACTCACCCAAGATAGCTCAGCTACCTCTGGAGGCATAAAATCAGCAGGATGGCTTCTGTTGCAGTGTTGGAAACAAAAAAGTTTTATAAAAGGCAAAATAACAAACTCTTTGCAGGGAAAAACCAATCCAGGTGCAAGAGGTTCTTGCTCCGGGTAAAAAAACTCATAAAAACGATCCGTTTCTTTCCTCTCTTCTTTTTCTAATAAATTGCCCAGGTGGGACTTTTTGGGGCCTGTCCTATTGGCTATCCTTAAGTTTGAGGTGAAGTCCCCCAGGTCCTATGAGGCATCTTTTTACCCAATTGAGGAGAGAAACTTCTGAGTTTATTTCTTTTTTAAGGGGACAAGGGATAGTTTTGTCACTCCCTCAAGAGGGGGCACATTCCTATAGGGCACAAAGCCAGCTGGGGCTCAGCTTGCTCCCAGCATTTCCCAGGGAGCTCAGGAGCTGCAGGGGATGCCCTGCTGAACCAGGTAACCCCACAAACTCCAAATTTCACCTCTCCTATCAGTGCACATGGAGAGGAACTAAGGTGTGGATAGCCATGCACACCAATTATCTGCTCCAAAGTGAAGCCTGATGCTTCCATACCGTCATGACCTGCTGCAAGTGCTGCAGTTTCCCTGCCAGGCTGGTACAATTCACAAGTGAAATCAGACACCCACAGCTCTGGGCAAGAGCGTCAGACTTCACAGAGAGGAGGAGGATGAGCCATCGTGCCTGTGCCCACACCTTCAGCTGCCTGCAGGCACAGAAACAAAGGCTGGGGCAGCTCCTGTTTCTTTTCAGGGAGTGCCACCGTGTATCTCTTTAACCATCACCGCTGATTTACTGTGGGCTGTCAGATCGAATTCCCACTCACTCCATTCTTCTCAGGGCACCTAGGATGGGTGTGTTGACTCAGGTGCATACAGTTTGAATTTCTGGGACTTTTCTCCTCTTTTCTTTAGTGAAAGCAAACCACAAAAAGCCACAGGCAGTTTTGTGAGCCCAATGAAAAATCTTTAATGACAACAGTGTCCAGTGTTCCCCTGCCATTAACATCCTGTCATTCGTTCTCCATCACCCAAACACTTCCTTGTCCAGCCATGAACTGCTGACAGTGGCACTCACCTCCTCTGGCCAGATAATCTCTTCCCACCCATGTCCCTGGCTCTCTAAAAATGCAAAGCCAAAGAGAAGTAAAAGCAGGTTCCAGCTGGAAATTTTCCATCTTTCCCACGTAATTACAGAGCATCCTTCCCAGTCCTTAGTCCTTCAGTGGCTCACTGGAAAGGGTAGTGCTGCACTTTTCCCCCTTTCTACATGGACAGAAAGCTGTTCACTCTGGAAGTGGTGAAGACTGCAGGAGAACAAGACTTCTGTTGCAATCTAGCTGTTACTGCCCACTAACCTATGCCTGGCTCTTCTAAATACCAGATTTGTCATCACTTGAACTTTATACTAGATTTCAATCTAGGCAAACAAAAAAAGGAAAAAAAGAAGGTTATCACTGGCTTATTTTAAACTCTGTCATAATTCCTGTAAAACTCTGGTTAGACTGTAAATGAATCACATGTTGGATGTAGCTAAAACTGTTAGCATAATATTTGAAATTCCATGCTCAGTGCAAGACTATTGCTCCTATGTAACTGAGGGCTCTGAGAGATGTGGGGAATCTGTTGGGCATTTCGTGTCCTTGTAGGAGCCCTGCAGGGGAGCAGGTGGGTTTGGGAGCCCAGGTGAGCAGCAGGCAGACTGTGCTTCCATCCATCCATTTCACAGCCTGAGCCAGGGAGGGTGCCTGGGCTGCTCTGCACAGTGGGGGAGCTGGGGGAAAATAATGTTGTGAGAATTAACAGATGAAACAGCCCAGGAAAAAAGTCAGAAGCTATTTGAATCTCAACTAAACACATAGTAAGAAGGCAAATTGCTGTGGCAGATACCTCCTTGATCTAAGGAACACAGAGGTAGGGCTGTCAAAACACAAGAGTGGAGATAGGAGAGGATTACTGTGGCCCTCCCAAGCAACCCCTCATGGCTTTTGCTCTGTAAGCTCCCTCCTCTCCTGGCAGTGAGAAGGAATGGTTTCCATGCTGCCTTCCTTGCACTCCATAGTGGAATGTGGTGCCCCTGAGAAGTGGTGCAAGGATCTGGACCTACCTGTATGAAGCTTGTGAACACTGACAGATCCAATCCATGCCAAGAGATGGGTGTGCAGAAAGGCAGCCCTGAGCTGCAGGAGCAGCAGGGCTGAATGGGCAGGGAGCAGCTGTGCCCGCAGTGACTCAAGGCTGCTACAAATCCCCAGGGCCATGGGACAAGACATTCAACACTCACCAAAACCAGGCCAATGACTTCACAGGATTTATTCAAAACAGGAGAAAGCTTTCTTTACAGACCTGATGAAACACACGAGTACAGAAGACAGGGAAGGTGTTCTCACCAACACCTGAGACTGCAGAGCTACCCCTTCCACCCAGCTCCACAGGAGTCCCTGGAGCAGAAGCAGCTGCCCTTCTCAGCTCTGCCTGTGTTTCAGCATGAGAAGCAGAGCATGCTCTCCCTCCCCGCCACTCCTGAAGCATGGAAGTGGCAAACCTGCTCCCCACCTATGCAGAAAAGCACACAGCAGTCAAGAGATCCCCTCTGTTGGCCTGCAGAGGGCTGGAACTCATCTAGCAGCAGCTCTGTGGTGTTTGTGGTAATGGTTACAGCAAGTAATTCAACAATTGCAAAGGTAGAGCAGCAGAGAGCTGGAAAAAGGCACCGACTTCCAGTGCATTCTCCCATTTGTGCCTTGGAGCATCTTCCCAAAACCTTTCTGATCATAAGGGTTCTTCTGTACCAAGCCCAGCACTGTACTGGAAAAGTAAATGATTACTAAAATTTCTTTTAAATTATTTAAAAAAAGTAAGAAGATTAAAAAGTCTTGCAAGATTCACTGAATTATGAATTGCTTTTCTCTTCCTTTGCCAAAAATGTCACCTGAGTGGTTTCAGAAGTCTTACAATTTGGAAGGAAGTTCACAGATTGTTTATAAAATCAAATATTTTGGATTAGAAGTCTCACTTATCATTACACAGCTTGACAGCATTCCCATAAATCATCCCTAATCTGAAGAGCCCCTAACTATGGGAACATTTCCCAATAGCCCAGGATTTTGGCTGTCACAGCCCCTTTGAAGCAAACTGAACCATGTTCATTGTATGATCCTGACTTGTGCAATCTCTGCTTAGAAAGCCTCTCCTGTGCCTCCCCTACCCTGTCATCAGCTGAGATGAAGCCAGAGGTGTCCACGTGCTGCAAGTGCCTGGCTCCACTGGGAGTCCATTTATTGCAGTGACTCATGCAGCTCAGTGGCTGTACCACAGAGAGCCTTACAGCTCAGAGTCGGTCAACAAAGTCCTAAGAGCAAGCCTTGCTACGTGGAAGAGCTGTCAAAACACACCAGTGCTTAGACCTAACAAATCTGACAACCCTGATTTAAAAAGTGCTTCGAAAGTCAAGGAAAACTAAACCCAGTAAAACCAATCTGTCAGCACTGCACTTTCCGGAAGCCAGGCAGGGTGACTTTGCCATGAGTGTAGATGTCCTCATCCGTGCCCTGGTTCATGTGCTTCACCAGGTTCTTCTCAAACAGGAGGGGGTGGTAGGCTCCCATGGTGCAGGCGTGGTCATGGAACTTCTGGTAGTAGTGGCAGATGTCTGTCTGCCTCTTGGAAGGGAGGAACTCGTACACATCCACCTGGTCACACAGTGTCATCATGAGCACAATGCCTGGGGGGACAGAGAGCAGCACCCAGTCACACCTGAGACAGCACTAAACACTCCAGAGGGACAGGCAGCTCCAAGGGGAAGGGTTTCTGGTATTAACCCCAGTCACACCTGAGACAGCACTAAACACTCCAGAGGGACAGGCAGCTCCAAGGGGAAGGGTTTCTGGTATTAACCTCAGTCACACCTGAGACAGCACGAAACACTCCAGAGGGACAGGCAGCTCCAAGGGGAAGGGTTTCTGGTATTAACCCCAGTCACACCTGAGACAGCACTAAACACTCCAGAGGGACAGGCAGCTCCAAGGGGAAGGGTTTCTGGTATTAACCTCAGTCACACCTGAGACAGCACGAAACACTCCAGAGGGACAGGCAGCCAGCAGGGAGCAGGCAGATCCCAGAGTGTCCTGAGTTGACTATATGATGCTTTTATCCCCAATTCTCTGTTCTGTTTATGCTGAATAATAAGTTTTGCACCTTTAGGACTTGTTGCAGAGAGTGAAGGGGGCAGAGGAGAAGCAGCAGTTTGTTTTCAGACACTGCACTCACTCCTCCACATTCCTGCTCCTGCACTTTGTCTGTGGATGGACAGACAGTGGGACAGAGCTCTCCTTTGCTTTTAGTTAATTTTAGCTAGCTGAGGCAGAGAAGTTCCCTGGACTGTGGGGTTTTTTTCCCTTTTCTTTGGCCCTGTTTAACCTGCTCTGGACTGAACACCCAGGGGAGCACCGTGAGCTGCACCTGTGGCCACCGGGCCGGGCCTGGCCTGCGACATTTCCAGCACTGAGGGACTGACCAGAGCCTGGGTGAGCTGAGCTGCAACCCGGGGAGGGACTTTCTCAGTTTGTCATCTCTTTTGGAGCAGCAAGGGGTTTTATTGTTTAATATTGTTTAGGTTTATTGTTTAATAAACAGGTTTTTTCCACTTTTCTCCAAGGAGGTATTTTCTCCCAGACCAGTCGGGGAGAGGGCCCAAATCAATCTGCTTTCCTAGAGGAGCCCCTGTGGGGGTTCCCTCCCAAATTTGCTCTGAACCAGGACAAAGGGGAAGGGTTTCCATTATTAACATTCAGAGCACAGGGGCAGAGAACAAGTCTGGCCAGACAGGGCTCTTTTCTGAAGCCCTCCCTTGCCAACGTGATTTCAGCTGATTGTTTACACTGACAGCCATGCCAAAAGGACAATTTTTAAGAGTGCTACCATTATCTGTGACCTTCACGGAAACTTGGGTGTCTGCCAAGCGTGCACTGCAATTAGCTGATCTGAACAGCCCATCTCAAACCTGCCTGGATAAGCAGAGACCTTCACGTTTGTCCCAGCTGCCTCTTGTGAGTGCAGGGAAATGGAAGGGCCTGTGCTGGGAGATGCTCAGGGATTGAGCAGCCTCTGCTCCTCAGGCTCCCGGAGCAGAGCAGTGCTGCCCTCCTGTGTCTTGTCACCCGAGGACATCACACCAGGCAGTGCTGGGCACAGCCAGAGCAGGTGGAAGCCACAGTTAGCAGCTACTTTTCTTCTAAGTGCAAGAAATAGCAAGAATATACCAGAGAAACTGAATCAGTGTGTAACATCACAGGAAATTCATGCAGTATCTGAGACAGCAGGGACCATGAGGAACTGTAAGACATTAAAAGAACCTAAACTATATTTTAAACATGTCTTCATTTACCTTTTCAAATGAAAAATTTCCATCACACTCAGGACTTCCAGGGAACACAGAGGTGGAAACTGGAACTCATCTATGCCCTTGAGCTCGGCAAGGTGATTTGTTTTACAAAGCAAAAAGCAAGAGGATTTGGCCCAAAGTTAAGCCCTGGAGGAGCTGCTGTTTGACGTGTGTGTCTTCAAGCCCACAACTCCAGTTAACAATTGTGCTGCTGAAGTCATTGACTGTGCTGTTCCACAGCTGCTCTACACATATCCAAGCAATGATGCAATGATTTAATAGGTGCTGGGCCTGGCAAAATCATGAAGCAGCTCTGTTTACACAGAGACAGAAAGTGCCTCTGCCCCAGCAGTGATGAACAGAGGTGGGAGCAGACAAAGAGAGGAAGCACAGCAGTTGGACAGCCCATGGGAAACAAGACTTTACATCTATGCTGTGACTTCAAATACATGGCAGCTTCCCCAGAGGTTCACTCCTTTTCATTCAGCTGCTCATGAGAGCTGCTCTCCACTAAGCAGGAAAATGTTTGCAACAGCAGAATGTAAAAAGGAGTTGCTTTGCTGAGGAGAGCATATCACTGACCTTTTCAGGGCAACTATTCAGCCTGACCTTCCACAGACCCCCAGTAAGTCTTTATGCGCACACACACACACATATATTTATATATCAATAATATATGGAAAAGAAACAGGCACACCCTTACAATTCATTTACAGTAATCAGATTTATTTGCCTGACCAGATCTGAGCCTGCAGGAGACACATCCTTCCTCTTGCACCCTGTGGGAAGTGCTCTGGCACTAGAAGCTACAAATCCTAGAGACTGTCCCAGTGTTGCAGCCTGCTCTCCTGTTTCCACCTGGAACTGGGCCATGTTTGTGACTGCTGTTTCAGAGGAGTGCTGCAAACCACTTTAATACAAATGAGCTGCTGCTCTGAAGACAGGAAGCTTAAATTTTGGCACAGGACAAACACTGTAAAAACACTGTGATAAGCCCCATAAATTTGTAGTTCTCTTTCAAAGAAGGCATCTTGGAGAGTTCCTGCCTGCAAACTGAATCAGAAGTTTAGAGGGCAATTATCTTACCAAGCATTCCTGATGATGGTGGATTAGGCTGAATATGCTCCAGGGAATTCTCCTGCAGGATGTCCCAGAGTTGCCACTGCATTTTGGGATTCAGGATATAGAAGGGCTGCTCTGGATGTGCTCTACGATACGCCTTATAGCTTTCAAAAAAGTTGTAATCTGGTTTTCTGTACCACTGCAAGACAGAATCAGGAGGTCAGATTCTTTATTTCTGGCCCACTCTACTGTAACCAACAGGAAACAAGGATGAGTCAACCTGCTGCTGCTGGGGAAGAAGATCCTGCTACACACCCTCACTCACTGTCCCCTTGGGTCACTGTGATGAGCTGACTCAGTACACAGAGCAGGGAAACCCCAAATCTCAATTTTGTAATTTCATTTTGCACTCCCCAATAGCAGATGATGTTGAGAACTCTACCTTAAATGTTCCAGACCCAGATCCTTCTCCACATTGCAATACCAAGCAGCATATCCTGCAGGAAAGTCTTCCCAGCTCAGCCTCCTGAACCAGGCTGAGCTGATTTGCCCCCTTAAATTTCCCCTTTCAGTAAAAACTAGGAATGGTTTACATTTTCCTAAAGTCATTTTGAGATTTTTTCCCCAATGTTAGAAATAGCCCATCCTGGTTTTACTGACTCTTAAACATGCTGCCCATAGCCCCTTATGCCCCCTGGAGCTGTGGGACAAAGCACAGAAATAAATATCAGTGAGGAAATAGGAAATGCAGGCTAAAGAAAGAATGCAAAGACCTCTCAGTTACACCCAGAATTTAAAATAAAAGTAAAGAATGGACTATTCACTCCTATCTGCTTTTACTGTGAGCCTCCAGAGCTCATCACATATCAAACAATGCTTTTTTGTACTCAAAATCAAAAGTGAATTGCCAAGGGGATTGCACACCAACAGGTGAAAGCTGACACAGACCTTCAGAGGGTTTCCCAATCCATTCACAATGCATAGAGTATATGCCATGGCTGACTGCTGCTTGAAATATCCAAGTATCAACCACCAGCAAATCATAGATTAAGTGTCAGAGAGAGAAAATCATCCCATAATGAGACAACTGCTGCAGCCAGCAGTGACCTCCTCCCTGTGCCATCAGCCCATGGGAAAGTAAAGGTGGTGACCCATCATCCTTGGCCTGAGGCCCTTCACAGGGATCAGAAGCAGGCAAGAGTTTTCTTAGGAGAACTCAACCATGGGGTACTCAAAAAAGTACACAGATATATCCATAAAACAAAAAGGCAAACAAGAAAGGCCTTGGAATGAGTGATTGCACATTAGGAGGAAGTGGTTTAACAGAAGCACTTCAAAGCATGTGAATATGATTTTATTTACAAAAAATTCAGCCTTACCTCATGAATTTCTGCATGATATGGTGCTGGATCCCAGACAATTAAGATTCCAGTGTTATATAATGGTTCCCTCAGGAACTGCTGCTCTTCAACAGTTACAAGCTTGGAAAACAACAACAGATACATTGACATGCAGTATACTATCAGAATTAGCAGGCAGCCAAGCAATAAAACAGCTGAAAATGGCCAGAGCCACCCCACTGCTGGTTAGTGAGCATGGCATGTGTGCAGCAAGGACACAGCCCCAGCAGTGCCCTTCCAACTCCCAAGCCAGTCCTGCCTAGCAGCAAAGGACTTGGTGGAGAGTCCCAAGAGAAGCTGCCATTATGCTTCCCAAGGTTTCCCATCCATCTCCAGGAACAGACCAAGGACAGGAGCTGCAGAGTGACCCAGGCTGTGTGAGGATCCCAGCACTACAACACCAGCTGCTGCCAGCAGCCACCAGGACACTCCAGGCAGAGCCTGATGCAAATACACTGCTGGATCTATCAAGAGCCTTCATTTTACCCAAAAAAGGCCTGCAGGTGGGTGGTTTCTCCTCAGCAGCAGTAACCCTGGCAGCCAGTGCTCAGCTGCTGAGACCATCAGTGCAAGAGATGAGAGACTAAAGCATCCCCAGCCAATCCTGCTTCATGCCAAGCCCCTCATTGCCTCTGTAGAGCAGGGAGGGCATGGCTCAGGCAGGGGAGGCTGGAATCTGAGAGCAGCAATGAGAAGAAAAGCTTCAAACAGAGTTCTCTTTACACATAGAGAGAGATAACCACCACTGCTTGGGACACCCAAGGGTAACCCAGGTTTGCAGCAGAAAGAAAACAATCCTAATCAAACAATTCATCTCCTGTCCTCCCCACCCACTCAAAGCCATAAACTGTACAGACACAGCTCATAAACACTGAAATCATAAATCATACAAATCAGCTTCCATTTGTCCTGATTTTCTCCACAGATCTAATTATGAGCTAGCCAATTAGTCCTTGAGCATCCTGGCTGCCTCAGCAGCTGGCTGTCTGCATGGCTGTCCCCAAAACCAGAGTACAAGGATGCTGCAGCCAGCCCAGATGGGAATTATTCCAAAAGTTTCCTCACATCTGTTCTTAACTCTGTGGGATTAGGCCTTGGCCTTGACCTTGCACTGCCTGGTTTCATTTCCTTACAGTAGCTAAACTATCTAGGTCACTGACAGCTGGAGAGTGCAGTGCTGCAGGTGTGAGTATCTGCCTGCAGCCTGTGGACACCAGGGGCAAAAAGGGGCCCAGCAGCTGGCACCAGCCACCCCCTCAGCTGGCACAGGTGGGATGCAGCCCTGCACAGGGGCAGGGATATGGAGAGGAGCACGTGCACTTTACTTTCATCTCACTGTTTCCATAGCCATGCATGTTGGCAGAGGCACACAAACCCCCAGAGAGCTGTGACAGGCACAAAAGCCAAGGGACAAGAAGCCAGGTGGGGAGCACCTCCACAGCCACTGCTTGCTGTGTCCTACCACACACTGGAGCTGGCTCTGGGCACTGCCTGCTAGCCATCAGTCACTGAACCTGTCTGCTGAAGGAATCTGGCTCCCCATTTACCCTCAGTGTCCATTTTTTGTTTAATAGCAACAAATTCATTTAAATTACTACATGACTGACTTGTGTTGCCCAGATTTTTGATCCTAATTAATCAAGTGATCTATTGGTTTCTTCTTGAGCCAGTTCACTGTGTAACAGTATCTTGTTAATACAGTCCCTATCCTCTTAGTACATTTATTGGCCACATCACAATGATTTCCTTCTTTCCTGCTACCAGCAGTCAACGTCCTGCAATCTAAACATGCTCTCCTTTCCCACCACAGCCTTCCTCCATTCCACTGATGTGCTATCTCCTTTCTCTTCCTCCCTGCAGACTGTGAGTGCCAATAACAGCAAAGGCAGCCAAAGCAGAGAGTGCTCTCTGTGACAGCAAGAAGCCAGCCCAGCAGAACTGGAAACAAGGGCTGGGAAGAACAAGGTGCTGTGGGGCCCTTGGTCAGCTCTGCAGAAAGGAGCTGTGTCCTCCAGCATGACATTGGCACCCCTCACATGTACTTCTGCCCTTGTTTTTGCAAGATGTGACTGTTTCCCAGGGCAAATCAATGCCTTGTGTCAGACTGCAGGAAAACATGCCATTCAAAAAGCAGCAGTACTGATGAACCAGTCAAGGCCTGAGAAAATAAATGAGGCAACATCAAATAAATTCTTTATTTAGAACAACTATGAAGCTTGTGGGCCTACAAGCATATTCTCAGATCTGGAGTTCCCAAATTTCTTGCCTTCTTGTCAGTACCAACCCACTAATCTTTCTCTATGCACACAGATGTACAAGATACTCCACTCTATTCTTAAAAACTTCTGCCCCCATGTATGTCCTAGAGACTGGCCAGAAAATTACAGAAAACTATCTTAAAATAATTATTAAGAAACTCAGGGCCACTGGCCATGTGTGCCAAAGGGATATTACTCAATACAGACCAGCTTTGACAGATCAGATTTAGGAGATCCCATTTCCTCCACTTTGGCAGCAGGCTGAGGTTGATCAGCAGTGAGAGCCAAAATAAAAGCAGCCAAGCCCCAAACCCATTCCTTTTCCCAGTTACAAGACAAGAAAAGCCAGCCCAGAACAAGAACAAACGACAGCTTGTCCAGTACCTGATGTCTGTAAGAGCTCTGGGCAAGGCAAGATAAGGCACAGCTCCTGCAGAAAGCTAAAAGGATAATGTGATCAGGCCACCCCACTAACAAGAAGGTTTAAATGATGTCACCAAGACTGAAAACAGCACTGAACCATTCAAAGTGCAAATAAAAACATGTAGGAAAATCAGCCTTCCAATCCAATGGTCTCTGTAGTTAACGAACTGCAGTCAGAGCTGCTCAGTTTAGAAACCCCAGATGAGAGACTCCTACACTACACACATGGAAAACATCTTTTCCCTGGTCAGCAGCCAGATCAATCCTGCTTTTTGAGTCAACCTCAGTCTCTAAAAACTGCAACAATATTGTTCTCCCTGTAAGTGAAGTTTCCTGAGTTGTTCCCTCCATTCAGAGGGAACATCACCCATGACTGCAGGCTGATCTCATGGAGAACAGAAGCACTGGAATGATGTGGCTGTAACTCCACTTGGTCCAAAGTAGGAGAATCCACATGGAGAGCCCTATCACAGCTGTACAAGCACACAGTTACCCTCCTCCCTGAGCAGATAACACTGACAGCACAGAGGTCATGCACATATTTTCATATCACTGTAAGTTTGGCCATGAGCACATCCTCCAGAGAAAGTTTGCTTAAGTGATAACACCTATCTGACATCAGAAAAATACACAGAGACAGGGAAGATTAAAAAAAAAAAAAAGAAAAATGTCAAACAGGGCACAGAAGTCAGCAGCCAGATCTGTCTGCTCAAACCAGACTGGTTCAGAAAGGACAAACTGTCACCCTTCTGACTGGGGGTTTAATGCAGGGGAATGAGATGCAGCATGCAACAGCAAAGAGCATGGCAGCAAGAGTGGCCCAAGAGCTGAAAGAGGTAGCAAAAACATTCACACAAGAAGCAAGAATATCTTTTAAAAGACACACAAAATGAAGGAGGCAAGCTGGTAACACATTAGCTCTGTCTTCTTGTCTTTGAAGAGGATGGTCAACTTCCTGCTACTGTTTTGAGAAACTTCAAACCTTGTTACTCTCACACAGAGGCAGGTGAGAAAACTGCAAGCCTACAAAGCTTTGGGGTAAGGAAAAGAAACTCTTTTTGGTTCAGGCTTACAAAAGCTACACTTCAGCCACCCATCTCTCCCTCAATCAGTTCCCTCAGCCTCCATGTGCCTACAACCTCCTCCTCCTCCTCTTGTGGGGTGAGGAGATGTTTGTACCCAGTGCTGCACCAGGCCCTTTAACCAAATGTCGCCTGGC